>CM075814.1:18715930-18782506 GCA_037975025.1 Excoecaria agallocha | reverse complement strand
GCCTCCTCTCTTAGTATTAACCCATATTTTCAATACATAATTACCTCAAAACTAAAAAATAATCATGCATTGACACTAAACAATTAACCCAAGAACATGTAAATCATTAACTATGTCTAAACTAACTTTTAGTTATTAAATCAATAAACCAACAATCAATCTCAACACAATTAAGGATAAGAATATACTTAAAACTAAGAAATAATCAACTGATATTAAAATTAAAGCTCAATCAAGTCATCACAATGAAAATAAAAGATTCAAGTATCCATTAGCAAAAGAAGACAAACTACTTCATAATAAAAATAAGAGAAAAATAAACAGCTAAAATAAATAAAACAACAAACTAAGAAAACAAAAAACCACTTTACAAAACTAACTAAAGAAAACTAGAGAAAAAAACTAAACAAAAATCGTAATTAAAGCTTGCTGTGTTTTCTCTAATTGATGATGATGTTCTAGTGTTTTGAATGAGTATTTATAGGAAAATATGAAAGACTTTGGCTTTTGTAGCTTCCCAATTCAGCATAGGAAAAGGACTATGCTAAATAGGAATTTTTGTCAAACTGGAACTCTGTTGCACGGCCAAGTAGACTAAAGGCTTAAATGGTGCACTGTCATGCATTCCTTCTCACTGGGCTTGCATAGCTAAGTAGGAAATTTGGCCTTGCCATGCACACCCGTGCATAGGCCATTTATGTGGTGCATGACCATGCATGAAATTTGCTCTTCCCTTGCACGGCCATGCATGGGCTCACTGCCTCACTCATATGTGGCTATTTGTTTTTCCTACTCTTCTTCAAATGTGGCTATTTAAAACTTCATGCGCGACTATGTAAAACATCTTTGGACTGCACGTAAGAATTTTTGGCTTTATTTTCTTAAAATTATACATTTGACCTAGAACTTTTCATTTCTTTCAATTAAGCCCTTTTTTCTTCAATTTGGACTTGAAAAATACCAAAACTTACAATTAACCCTTAAAACAAAAATTTAACCAATTAAACAAAAATTCAACTAAATTAAAGCTAAACGAACTTAATAAAACACCTAAAATCACACTAGAAATATCATATAATTAACAACTATCAAATACCCCACACTTAGACTTTGCTCGCCCCCAAGCAAATTAGAACAATCTAACTCCTCAAAATAATCAAACTCAAATAAAGAATCGAACAAGAGTCACTCTTTGCAGCAATTGCACATGTGGCACTTATCGCACATAACTCACATGCTTATTTGTACATGTGCACATGAATTTTGTACACATCAAGAGCTTATATAATTTCTTGCACCTACTCACCTGGGCAATTTCTTGCAAGGAAATAAGAAGGGAATCTGCATGCTAAAGTTAGTCACAAGATAACTCCAAGCAATGGATGGTCAGGCCACAAGGAAAACTTCCAAGGGATAGCTCGATCTAATTGAAGCAAAAAGGATATTCCATAAAACAAGACCATTTTATTATGCCATGCTTGGGGCATTTATCAAAAAATGGTCCCTTTACTGATATGCTTTTTGTAAAAGCTTAAATACCACAAGTATACGGTGTACTGATTATAGTACTTCAGATATTGATCCCACGAGGAATGTTGATTAACATTGTACACTATTACTACTTGATTTTAATCTTGTTTACAATGCTCATTAATTTACATATTAGAACTATTATTAACACTACATTACACTAAATTAAATATTATTCTACTTTAATGATGATCAGAGAAAACTTATGAATGTGATGAATATATATATATATATATATATATGGAATTTGATATTTTTCTCTTATTTATAATTCAATCTTTATCATGCAAGCCAAGTTGGAATAATATTCTATGTCGCAGCTCTCACATCTAGACTAGATTATGCCTTAAACATACATTTATGGTTCTAAATCGCAGCTCTCGCATCTAGACAAGAATTACATAAACACACATTCAAAGAATAAAAACCAACCTATAACAACTATCTCCACATGTGATCTCTCAAACTATGCTTTGATAATGAATTTCCTATTAACTTTCAATAAGACGTTGCTCTCGCTAACTCCCTTATTTATGACCATTTTGTTGATTTTTAGAGAAGGAATTGCACATTGAAGGTCATCTTCCTTAACTTATAATGATACTAATAAAGTTTTAATAGCAAATACTACATATAAAGATAAATAAAAGAGAAATGAATAAATATGATTAACAACATTCAAGTTCATAAAAAGAATTCATAATAGTTACAAAGAAGAATAAAAGATTAGAAATAAAAGAAAGGATCTCTCAACCATTCTTCCTTTTACCTAGTGTAGTCTTCTTCATTATATCTGCCTTCTCTTCAAGCCATAAAACTAAAATTAAAACCTACAACTATTTTCTCTAATTAAACTTTCAAATAAGAAAAATAAAATGATAGATTTTTTTTTATTATAACTTCCAAGGTATTTATAGATTTTCAAGCATTAAGTCCTTTC
This sequence comes from Excoecaria agallocha, assembly GCA_037975025.1. Taxonomy (NCBI): domain Eukaryota; kingdom Viridiplantae; phylum Streptophyta; class Magnoliopsida; order Malpighiales; family Euphorbiaceae; genus Excoecaria; species Excoecaria agallocha. The sequence goes on along the minus strand of CM075814.1, from coordinate 18,780,036 downwards.
AAGTGCCTCTCCATAGGTATGCAACCCTTGATGAAAAGTCATGCCTCTTTAAAATTTAATTTTAAATTTGAATTGCATAACCACCATTTATATTTATAACTTCCTTGCCAAGCATTGTGACCCTTCAAGCACCTTTCCATAGCAACATAACTCTTCAAGTGTCCCTCTAGAAGTATACATCACTTGGTGAAGAGTGGTGTCCCTTTGAAGTGACTTTTCAGCATAAACTGCCTTTAACTGCCTCCTATCTCGATCGCGGCACCTGTCGCGGTCGCGATACATGTCTCGCTCGTGACAGGGCTTCTTCTCAATTTTCTCCTACATAAACAAAACTTAACAAAATACATTAAACACACCTAATTCTAGCATAATTTAATACAACTAAACATTATTTTGGTAACAAAATATGGATTAAATATGAGCTATTTAGGCTCATATCATTTACTCAAAGTTGGATCTTCGTCGAAGTAATCATGCAAATCCATAAAAAGAGTAAGAATTTTCTTCTGTTGTGATAGTATACTAAAATAAAGACATAGGAGAACAAATGTCTAAAAGAAACTTTGGTAAAAAAAATTGGCATATTTAAGCCTAAAATAGTAAAATATTTCAGATTAAAGGTCAGTTGGCTAAGAAAAAAGGAAAAAGTCAAAAGTCAAACATCAAATTCAACAGTCCATGGGTCATTAATAATTCACGAACTAGGTTCATGAGTAGAGCCCATGACTCACTCCTAAAGTGCAATTTGCATCCAAAAATAGGAAAAACCTAAGTTTAAAACTTATCACATTTTGGGATATTTTTTGGGGAAACTTAGCCCCTAAGGGGTCTCTCTCTTCCTGTCCGTCTTCTTCTTCTCTCTCTTATTCTCTTAGGGAAAGTAAAGAATTTTAACTTCAAAAAATCCAAAAAAATCACAAAAAAGTTGGGAAATCCATAGAGTACCAAATCCTTATGCTATGACAGAATCGATATTGAAGGTAATATTCTCGAGCCCCAAAATCCATAAATTTAATAATTAGTTTTAATTAATTATGTAAATAATATTTTTAGCTTATTATTTTATTAATTTTATAGATCTATTTCAACTTTATTAATTTTTTATTAGTTTAATTAATTATTAATTAATTGTTAAATATGGTAATTTGTTAGCTTATTTTGTGAATTAATTTATTAAATGAGCTCAATAGATTGATTATTTTATTATATTAATTTTTTTAATTATTAATTTGTAAATTATTTGTTTAATATAGTAGATTAATTTATTAGTTTATTTATTGTGTTACTATTTTTGCTAATATTTTAATTGTTAGTGTTATTTTCTTTATTATTGTTGTTAGCATATTTATTTTAAATGTGTTATTGTTAATTTGGTTTTTTTATTTTTTTATTTTTTTTTAATATATTATATTTATAATTAATGTTTAAGGTTTTGTATTTTTTTTAGCCTAAGAAAATTTGTTTTTTTCCTTTTTTTACACAAAAATTCTTTTTCAAGTCTTTTAGCGATGCCTGGTTTGCCATATTGCTAAAGAGATTCCCTTCCTTTTCTTTTTCTTACTGACAAGGGACCTTTAGCAACAAGAGTTTCTGGCAACAATTAAAAATTTTCATCGCTAAAAGTTCCAATCACATCCTCTTTCACTTACACTCATGTCTAACATACTTGATTCCTTTTTTTTTTCCTTTTGTGCTTTGGCCAACATTCCTTCAATAATTATTTTTTATTTTCTTTTTATTATATAAATTAATTTTTTATGGTGATTAATTATTAATTTATTCTTTTAATTTTATTATTTATTTGTTAATTAGTTTAATATATTAGACTATTTATTAATCAATTGTTTTATTGTTAGTATTATTATTATTCTTGTTGTTGTTGTTGTTGTTGTTGTTGTTGTTATTACTATTATTATTGTATTATGATTATTAATATTGCATTAATATGATTGTGGTTATATCTTATGTTTTATCAATATTAATTTATTATTATTATTATTTTATTATTATTAATTTTAATATTGTTAATTATTTTATTATTATTATTATTAATTTTAATATTGTTAATTATTTTATTATTATTAATGTTTTTATTATTTTAATAATAATATTTATAATTATTACAAATATTATCAGTAATATTATTATTAACTTTTAATGTCATTTTTCATCATTATATATACTACTTACTTTTTCTTGTCATTTTTATATGTAATTTCCTTCTGAGTCGGGTTGAAGGATAACGTAGAGTAGACAAGATTAGAATTTTATTTATTTCCTTATTTTAGTATTTTGTTTTGTAATATTATTTAATGCCTTTCATTGGGTTGTAATTGCTTAGTAAAAAGTGGGTTTTATACATTTTAACTAAAAATAACATTAAAATATTTTTACTCAATTTTTTGGATTTCTTTCATATAATGGATCTATGTCTTATTTTGCTCCTAAAAACCATACAAAAGAATTTTATAAATATGCGTGAGGAAACTAATATTCTCAATTCAATAAATAGGTCATATAATGCATGTTTTATCTATAGTATTATTTTTCATGTCTTTTTTATTGTAAATAAAGGATTTTCCAACAATAAATTAGAAACTCGCTAAATAATTTTATACAAGTTTGAGTGAAATTTTTCTATAATAAAAGGGACCAATGTCTCGATTTTTACCCACAAAATAACATGTAAATAAGAAATTTTTCTTTATAAACACAAAGTATTTTCTACCTTAAGTTAGTTAATTAACACGATTCCTTTCTTTCAAGTCGTGAGAGATCAATCATCCTATTTTTTATCCAAAACACTCTCAAGATACTGTCTTTTTATAAATATGCATTCAAGAACCGATGTCCTCATCAAAATAGACATCATAAATTAATTTTTCAATTTATGTATGAATATAATTTTACATTTATTCTTAAATGCTTTATGGCTTTCATATACATGCTTTATAGCTTTCAACGTGCTTAAGTGCGCCTTTATTTTTCTAGCATAATAACTCAAGTGAGAAAAGAGATAAAATAAATCAATCATTAAAATTCATTTATATAATGCTAACCAAAAGTATAAATAGGAGTGAGGTCCTGAACTATCTCTAGTTTCGGCCTCATAAGTTTAAAACTCATTTCCTAATATTTTATTGGGTGGCGACTCCATGATATCTATCTTGTGGTGTCCAGTAGATGCCTCCGTAGGTTGATCACCCATAATGAATGGAGATACCTTAAGCTACTGTCTCGTACCTTTTTGAGGCCTGAGGCATTGCAGATTGGGTTGAATCCCTTTCTATTGTAAAGCGATCGATCTTTACAAGTTAAATGAACCTTCATCAAATCTCAAGTTCTAAAAGCGAGCTTTTGAGAATAAGCTTGATGCATATAGGATTCGATGTGTATCATAGTGTCATATTCATTTTCTTGATACACTTATCTATTTACCATATAGCTTAAAAAGTCTTTATGTTTCCTTTTAAGAATTGGCCATTTAAGGATTAGTATGGGTTAATATTTTGTGGGGAATTGAAGAGTGTAGTAGAAAAGGTTCTTGGGATACTATTATTAAGAGTTATTGTTAAAGTCAAATAAGTAATGAAATGATGAAATTGTAAATACCCATGTTATCATTGGTTGCTAACAATGAAGCTAGCAAGTTTTTGAAAAAAAAAAGAGAAAAAAATAAGAAAAAAAGAAAGTTTAAATTAAATCTAGCAATATATGGCAAAATTTTAAGTGTGGAGTATTTACAAGGGAAATAAAATGGTCTATAACTTATGAATTTGGTTAAATTTTGAAAATTAAAAGGAGTTTCACTAATTCTCTCTCAAAATATCTTATGTATGAAGAGTTAAGTGAGCAAGTATGGTAAAGTGGTATGTTTTTTTATTTAATGGAGTGAAATTTAAAAATATTGGTCTATTCAATCAAAGAGTGGCTTTTTTTGTTTATCTTTGTCCATTCTTTGTTAACTATTACCATCACCACATTAGAACCTAATAAAGTTCTAGTGATTCTACATTTGATTTTGAGTTGTTTATCGGAGATAACCTTCGGATTCTGATGCTAAAGGAGAGACTTATAATATTTCTAAAGTTTCAAGAGTGAAATCATTTATACATTTAAGTGTACATTAATTCTAAAATTTGATTATGAGATTGCATTGGTGTTTTGATTTTAAAAAGACTTAAAATGTTTTAGTCTTACACACACATATGGAAACTGGCTTATATTTTCTTGATTGAATTTGATCTAGTTAGAATTATGTTAAGCGCTCTTGTTAATTTTTAAGCATGATTTTAAAGTTCATGATTTTTTGTTGAAGTTTGATTATTTTAAGAAGTTGGTTTGTTCAATTTTGCTCGAGGGTAGGCAAAGACAATGTGTAGGGTATTTAATAGCTTTAAATTGTGACTATATTTATTAGTGTATTTGTAGTGTGTATAGGAGTTATTTTAGTGTTAATTTAGTTAGTTTTGTATTTAATTATGTAAATTTTTTATTTAAATATTTTTAATTGTATTTTGGTGTTTTATATGTGTTAACTAAAGAAAAGAAATGAATCACCCTAACCAAGGTCCCTAGAATAATAAATTGCACCATGAAGACCAGTGGCAATCACCTTGATAAGGGTGAAATTCACCCCAACCAAGGTGTTGATCAAGTGAAGACCAACAGAAATCACCTCGAATGGGTGAAAATCACCCCAACCTAGTAAGTTAGATGGCAGCTGGATTCTTCCACTCTAGGGTATTTAAGCGTGGAAAACACCAAAATTAAGGGGGAGAATGAATTTTCTTCAGTTTTTCAGACTTAGTTTCAAGATGACAATTGCCTTAGGGTTTAAAGCTGCAACTTGCATTCTGTGAAGACGATAAGAGAATCTTAAGACTTTATGTGTATTGTAACTTTTGTTTTTGGTTTTTAATTGATTCTATGATGAACAGTGAGTAGTTTTTCTTACCTTTGTTGAGGGAAACTTGAACCCTCAATCTTTTATTATAATGACTTTAATTTGATCTTAATTTTAATACAAGTGTGTTATTTCTTAATTCTTGAACTAAAACTTGTCTTCGGTTATGTTAAATTGATGCTTAATTTTTTGAATAAACGGTCGATTGTCAATTTCATCTATGACCTATGGTTTCCATGTTCTTAGTTTGATTTACTTATGTTAATGCATAGTTATGTTATGAGAATTGAGGCAATAATGTGTTATTCCAGAGTTTAATTAGAACTGAAAATTTTGAATTAAGAATATGAAAGAATTAGGTTTCTCAAAAGAAGATCTAATGAAAGTTTTGGAACTTATAAATTGGATTGATATGCTAAGTATTAGATTGTTCATAAACTGAGGTTTTAGTGCTTAGAATGATACTCTAAATAAGATATTTGACCTTGAACTGGTTTTTCATAATCACTTGTGTTACTTTTGATTGATTCATTATAATAGAAGTTGAGGTGGATAGTCCCTTAGAAATAGTGCCTTAAATATTGATTGTTAGCATATCTTATATCTTGTTTTGTTTTAGTTTATAAATTAGTTGATTTAGTTTCATTCCTTAAGTTGTTTAGTTACTATTTCTTTTAGTTAATTAACAATCACTTCAAAACTTGGAAATTCTTTCACACATTGCTCACTATAAAATCTTGAATACACAATCTCTAAGGAATGATCTTTAAGGGTCTTAATATTATTTTCTTATATAGTAACCGATCTAGTACACTTGCTAGACAACTATCAATATATGTTTCTTCATTTATAGCCAGTTGTCACTTAGGTGTATGGTTATGCTTCTTTTGCTTGACTGGCTTGCAACTTGATTGAATACAAAATAAGTGAGATATAACCTTGGGATAAATGTTGATGATGTCAAAAGGTTTCTAGACAAACACATTTACATAAGATGACAGCACTGCTAGCAATAACTTTATATTCGATCTAGTCTTTTCAGAGGCTACTTTCACTGACTGGTGTCTAGCAAGTATACTAGATCAGTTAAGTAATATAAGAAAATATGATTAAGACCTTTAAATATCATACCTTATAGATTGTTTATTCCATATTTTATAGTGAGCGATGTGTGAAAGAATTCCTAAGTTTAACATGATTATAGATTAACTAAGCTAAAAATAGTAACTAAACAAAACAAGTAATGAAACTAAATCTATTAACTTGCAAAACTAAAATAGAACAAGATGCAAAAGATGATAAACTTCAATAATAAAAGCACTTATACTAAGGGATTATCCACCTCAACTTCTATTATGATGACTTAATTAAAAATAACACAAGTAATTATGGAAAACCAGTTCAAGACTATTCAGAATATCATTTTAACTATTAAACCCTTAGATTATGAACAATTTAATACTTAGCATATAAATCCAGTTATGAAATCCTAAACTTTCGTTAAATCCTCCTTCGAGAGATCGAATTTCAGTTTATTCTTAATTCAACATTCTTAATTCTAAACTTACTCCTGAATAACACATTACTGTCTCAATTCACATAACACAATCATGCATCAACATAAGTAAGTTAACTAAGAATATGCAAATCATAGGTCATAAATTAAATTGACAATCAACCATTTATTCAATAGATTAAGCATCAATCCAATATAATCTCATATAAATATTAGTTCAAGAATTAAGAAAATAACACACTTGCATTGAAAATTAAGAGCAAATTAAAGATATTACAATAAAACAATAAGCGTTCAAGTTTCTCTCAGCAAAAGTAGGAAAAACTACTCACTGTTCATATTAAAAACAATCAAAAAACTAAAATAAAAATTTACAATACACATAAAGTCCTTAGCTCTTCTTGAAGTCTTCATAGAACATTCAATTTGCAGCTTTAAACCTTAAGTTGATTGTAATCTTGAAACTAGGTCTAAAAACTTCAAAAACTTCATTCTCTTTCTTAATTCTGGTGTTAAGCTTGCTTAAATAACCTAGAGTGAAGAAACCAGCTGCCATAAAAATTTTTAAATTAGAGAAAGTTGGAATTTAATCTTAACTTGAACACTTGCCTCGATAAAGGGGAAATCCTCCTTCACCGAGGTGATCTTACACTTTAAAAAGTATGCCTTCCTTGGTAGAGGGAGAATCCTCCTCCACTGAGGTACTTCCTCTAGATTTCCTCCTCAATTGAGGTCAAATCTCCCTCTACCAAGGAGTTGGCTTCTAGATCACACGCTGCAACTTCCTCTTTTAAGTCCTCAATTGAGGTATTTTCACCTCGTCCAAGGTGATTCCTTCTTCTTTAATTTAAACGCTTTTAAAATACCAAATTATAATTAGACCCACATAAATTAAAGAGTTATGAAATTAAACACAAAATTAACTAAATTAACAATAAAACACTCATAAACATACTAAGAACACACTAATAAATATAGGCATAATTCAAAACTGTCAACTAACCCACACTTAGTCTTTGTTTACCCTCGAGTGAAATCAAACAAACTAACTTCTCAAAATAATCAAACTTCAACCAAGAATTGTGCAATTCAAAATCATGTTTAACAATTAATAAGAGCACTTAATAAAATTCCAACTAGATCAAATTCAATTAAGAAATTATAAGCAATTTTCATATGTGTGTGTGTAAGACCAAAATATTTTAAGCTTTTTTAAAATCAAAACACCAATGCACTCATATATTCAAGCTTAATAATTAATGTAAACCTAAATGTACAAAAGTTTTCATGCTTGAAACTCTAAAAACACCATAAGCCTCTCCTTTAGCATCAAAATTCGAAGGTCATCTCGACTAAAAAACTAAAAAGCAAACATAAAATCACTAGGACTTCATTAAGTTGTAATGTGGTTAAGATAATAGTTAATAAAGAATGGATGAAATTAAAAAAAATAAGAATAGCCACTCTGTAATTAAATAAACCAACATTTTTAAACTTTCAATCCACTGAATCAAAAACATACTCCTTAACCATACTTGCTTACTTAACCCACTATACACAAAGCAATTTTGAAAACAAATCACTAAAAATCCTCTCACTATCCCAATTCAACCAATTTTAGAAGTCATAATTCTTTTCCCTTGTAAGTGCCCCACACTTAAAACTTTGCCATAGATTGCTAACTTTATTTCAAACTTTCTTTCTTTTATTTACTTTTCTTTTTCTTTTTTCTCTTTTTTTTCTTTTAAGAAATTATTGGCTTCATTGTTGGCAACCAATAATAACATGGGTATTTACAAGTTCTTATTACTTTTCTAACTTCTATCAATCCATTGACAATAATATCAAGAACATTTTCTAACTACACTCTTCAAAATATCAAACAATTATTAATCCATCCCACTCCTAGAGTGGTCAAATTTTAGAAGGGAAGATAAATGCTTTTGAAATTATATGGTAAATAAATAAGTGTAATAAGAAAAATAAATATGGAACACATTAAGCATGCCTCATTAGGCTCAAAATGGCTAACAAAGGAAATATATACATAAGGGTAGGTAAACAAGCTCAATTGAGTTAGATGAGAAAAATGTGCCTAGATCACTTTTTAGATTTTTTGAGTTATTTTTATACTTCAAAGGATGATGAGGAAGATTCTAGTTTCCTAAAATTCCTTGCATAACTACCTTAATGCACTGATTTTTCTTCTTATTTCAAAACTAGTCTTAGTGTTCAAAGTGTAAAAACTAACAAATATTTTTCAAGTTGAATGTTAAACTAGCTAAGATTCCATTAAGAAACATGTTTGCCTTAATGTTAAATACAAAATTTGACCATTCCATATTCTAAGTTAAAATTTAACAAGTTTGATTTTGAGAATAAACTAGGGCGAACTAAACTTCGTGCAAACTAAATGATACTTAAACTAAACTATAGCACAAATAAAATAGGAATTTACTAAGACTAACATAAGAATACCACTAAAAACATTCAAATTACAAAGTTACTACTATTAAAAGTTACAAATTAACAAAGATAAGATAACTAAATAACCAAAAGCAAAACATAAAAAATAAAACAAAACTTTCATGACCAAAAAGGGTAAAGAGAGTTAAGATTTCTACTTCCTAAATCTCAATAGAAAAATTGAGTTTAATAAGCTCTATCCCCCTTTAAATTCCTTGCTATCCTCAGTAAGATAATGGAAATAAAATCACAGTGGTGGTGGAGGTGGTGCCGGTGGAAACCGCTCTTAGAAGTGCATGGTGAAGTGCTCAAATCTTTTCTTCAATTTGTCAATTTGCTCTACTTAAACATCCAGCCGAGCAATCACCTAGTTCATGAAAGCTACCATTTGTGGAGAGGGATCAGCCTCTACTACAGTTGCCTCTTTATCTTCATCCCTGTTACGGCCAACAGTAGTTAAACATAAATATTCCTCCCTCTTTATTCAATAGGGGCACGACTTATCCCATAACACCTTTATATTCTTCAACATTGTAAAATCAATGTATTAGGGTTCACCAAGAGAACCCCCTTATCCAAATACTTGATGGCTTTTTCCATGATTATGGCAATCCATCCTAAAGATATTACCATGATAAAATGTGGTTTTCATTTCAAGTCCTCTATCTTTGGCCATAATAGATATGCACTGTTCAAATGAATGCTCTCAACCATACACCTCAAAATAAGTAAATCCCCTACATTAATTGCATTTAAGCCACTTATACTACTATAGAAAGTGATAGCCAAAAATCGATGAAGTACCCATAATGTATGATCGCTCAAAGAGTGAGCTTTAGTTCTATTCGAATTGTATAGAATCGGGTCCATAGGATTGCGGATCACTTCCCAATTCTCACTTGATGTGGCATTGGGTAAATCACTAATCCCATCCATCGAAAACCCCAAATGTTGGCTAAACTCTATAAAAGACAAAGTGTAGGGTTTTCCCCCAAATTTATAATGTACAGTGCCACAATCATCGTCCTCCTCAAAATGGTAACTAAAAGTTGTAAGAAAGTCTCTTGTGAGGGATGGAGTACTTCAAGCATCTTTTTGATAAAAGCACCTCGACCAATATTTTACACCAGTGGAATAATTTTAGCCTAAATATTTTTAGCTGTAATATCTAGAAAGATTTTTTCCAAATATACCGACTTCAAATAGGTGGTTATTCCAAAATACTCGTACAATTTAACATGCTCTGAGTTAACATATGGAAGAATGTGCAATCCAAAGGAACTAGAAGTGCCATCATTCCTTGTCCTCTTAGGGACCACTACATAAAATAAAGTAGTAAAAGTATGTGTCGTACATCAAAACTTCAAAAATCAACATACAAAAAATAAGTCAAGTATAGCTCAAGATCATCAATTTCCAATGCATTATATCAATTAGTCAAAGAGAAGAAATCAAGTGTGGAAAGAAGACAATGATATTTGAGATTGTTAAAGATGGTTTAGAATAAAAAAAATAAAGCCAAAAAATTAAACTTAGACGTTTAAAATTTTTTCAAAACACCCGGTGTGCATAAAATAACTAAACCAAAACCAAACCAATCTCAACCATTATCAAGAAAATAATTGAAATCAAACTTAAAGCTCAACCAACTAGTAAAACTAAATGTAATTGGATACAAGTAAAGCACAATTTTAGCTCAAATGAGTCTCTTAAAAACCCTATGTTTAAGAATAATAAGTACATTTTAATTCAATTTAAGCAATGTAAACATGTAATATAAAAGATTAAACAAAGTGTCTGAAACTTACTTGATAAAATAGAGAGTAAAAATGATGAAAATCTAATGCTACACTTAAGTGCCTTATTTGGGGTGGTGAGAGGCTCAGTTGGGGGGAGCAAATATTGCTAAATTGCAATGTGTCTCGATGGAGGAAGGAATGAGGGTATTTAAGGGGAAGGGATCCTCAATGGAGGTGAATGGTTCGGTATAGAGAGGAAGGACACCTTGATGAAGGTGAAAATCACCTCTACCAAGGAAGAAGCTACTGGAAAGAAAGGGACCTTGTTCCTTAATAGAGGAGGAATTCTCCTCTACTAAAGTCATAGCTACAAGATAAAGGAGAAGGTGTTCCTCAGCTGAGCTGGAAATCACCTCTATCTAGGAGATGACTTCTAGACTAAAAGGGCAATTTTTGTTTTGTACTATCAACAAATGCATAACTCTTTTACTAAAATCCCCTACTTTGAACTTAACCTCATTAGTCTTTCCCCATATCCACTCTCACTTTCCAATGACAAATTAAACCAATCCTAAAATTAAGTACATCAAACTCCAATCACTTATCCATCTTAAACATTAAACCAATTCTTAGTCAAGATAATTAACAGAAGAAAAGAAATACATATATACCTAATAAATTGCTCTCTAAATCCATTCCACACACTAAATACCTATAATTCTCCCTTTAATTAATGAATCACAAAACACACCAAAATAATAACAAAAATCGCACATTAACAATGAAAAACTGATTCAAAACACACATAAGCAAAACTAAGCAAAGTTAAAGAATTTAGTTCTGAATTTATAAATTCTTCAACTAGACTTTGTAGAACCGCCTTACTTGTCATGAAAAACCAGGGTTGCCTCAGCAACCTCCATTGGAGAACATTATAAGGATTTAATTATGGCCATTAACTTTATATTTGTGACCATCCTTTAGATTATTGATGGTGGCCACTCTGAATTCATTGCTTGACATCACTTGATATGGCCCAAGCCATCTAGATATGGCCTAAGCCAACTAGACTTCAGCTTACCTAAAAACAACCTCAATCTACTATTGTAGAGCAAAGCCAACATCCTAGGAGTGAATTCTTTCTTAGTTAGCTTATTGTCATTCCACCGCTTCATTCTTTCCTTTTTTAAAGTAACATTATCATATGACCTTTGGCAAAACTCCTCTAGTTCATTAAGTTGCATGCATCTCTTTTCTTCTGCACATCTTAGATCAAAATTAAGCGACTTTGTAGCCTAATATGCTTTATGCTCTAGTTCAACTGGCAAATGACACACCTTCCCAAAGACTAACCTAAATAGAGATGCCTATAGGATTTTAAATGTAGTTCTATAGGCCCAAAGAGCCTCATCTAACCTTTGAGATCAATCTTTTCTATCATTATTAATAGTTTTCTCTAAGATTGATTTTAACTCCATATTTGACACTTCTGCTTGGCCATTAGCTTGAGGGTGATATGGGATTGTAATCTTATGTCTAACACCAAATCTCCTAAGTAAGGATATGAATTGATAATTGACAAAATGCTTGCTCTCATCACTAATAATAGCCCTTGGTGCCCCGAACCTAGTAAAATTATTTTTGCTAAGGAATTCAAGCACTACTTGAGCATCACAAGTCCTAGTGGCCACTATCTCTATCCACTTACTAACATAATCAATAAAAACTAGGATGTACTCAAACTTAAATGAGTTCAAAAATGGGCCCATAAAGTTAATTCCTCAAACGTTGAAAATTTCTACTTATAAGACATTATTCATGGACATCTCATATCTTTTCGATATATTTCCTACACGTTGACATCTATCACACGAAGCCACAAAAGACTTAATATCAGCAAAAAGAGAAGGCCTAAAGAAACCTAATTGTAAAATCTTTACCACGGTACAGTTTGGTCCATGGTGACCTCCAATCTCTCTTTCATGACCTAGTCTCATTATGTCCACATTTTCCTCCTTTGGAAGGAATCTCTGGAGCACCTGATCGAAACATAGCTTAAGCAAGTATGGGTTATTCCATAAGGAATACCTTGCATCTACCATTAACTTCTTTTTTTGCCAAGCAAGAACATTTGGAAGGTATTCCCCATGTAAGAAAATTAGTAATATCAGTAAATCAAGGGGTTAAAATTTCACAAGAATAGGTTAAAAAAATACATTCATCGAGAAATAAATTAGAAATTTCCCCTTTTTTTCCATATGACATAATCCAATTTGGATAGATGATCGGCTACAAAAATTTTTATTCCCTTCTTTTGTTTTATCTTTGCATCAAATTTTTGTTGTAGCAAAACCCATCTTATCAGCTATGGTTTAGAATCCTTCTTAGCAAAAAGATGCCTAAGAGCCGAATGATCCAACCACAGTATTACTTTGCTACCAAAAAGATAGGGCCTAAATTTTTCAAATGTGAATACTATAGCCAATAACTCCTTCTCTATGGTGGTGTAATTAACCTATGCACCAATGAGTATATGAGTAGCATAGTAGATGGTATGGAAAACTCTCTCCTTTCTTTGGTCCAAAACTGCTCCCACTACATAGTCACTTGCATCACATATAATTTCAAATGGTAAATTCCAATCCAACGATGCTATGATTGGTGTTGAGATTAAATTTTGCTTCAACAAATTAAAAGCCTACAAACACTCCTCATTAGAGTTAAATGCAACATCTTTAAGCAATAAATTTGAAAGTGGCTTAGCAATTTTAGAAAAATCTTTAATAAACCAACGATAAAAATTGGTATTATCAAGAAAACTTCTAATGCCTTTAACACTTGTAGTATGAGGTAATTTATCTAAAACATCCACTTTTGTCTTATCAACCTCAATTTTTCTCTCATAGATTTTATGTCCAAGAACTATACCTTTCCTCACCATGAAGTGACATTTTTGCCAATTGAGGACAAGGTTAGTCTCCTCATACCTTATTAAAACCAACACAAGGTTAGATAAATAACTCTCAAAATCATGGCCATATAATGTAATGTCATCCATGAAAACCTCTATGAACTTTTCAATAAAATTATGAAAAATAGCCATCATGTACCTTTGAAAGGTGGCCAATGCATTCAAAGACCAAAAGGCATTCACTTATAAATAAAAGTGCTATAAAGGCATGTAAAAGTGGTCTTTTTTTGGTCTTTCAGGGCTATAGGTATTTGCATATACCTCGAATAACCATCTAAAAAATAGTAAAATCTATTTTTTAAAACCTTTCTAGCATTTGGTTCATAAAAGTAAAGGAAAATGATCCTTTCTAGTGGTATTATTTAATCTCATATAATCTATGCACACTTTTCATCCCCATCACTGTACGTGTAAGAATGAGTTCATTTTTTTCATTGATCACTATAGTCATACCCCCCATTTTAGGCACACATTGAACTGGACTAACCTAACTACTATCAAAAATAAGATAGATAATACCTACATCAAGCAATTTAAATACTTTTTTTCATAACTTCTTACATTACTGGGTTGAGTCATCTTTGAGGTTACACCATTGGTTTAAAGTCACTTTCTATAGGAATCTTATGTTTACTAAAGCTACGATTGATTCCTTTATAGCCAAATATCTCCTATTCAATGGCTCTTTTTTGTTTTTTTAATACTTTAATAAGCATCTCTTCCTCCAAATCTGTCAAATGAGAAGAAATAATTATTGATTTTGCATTGTCTTCTAAAAATACATATTTTAAATACGAAGGAAAGGTTTTAAGTTTAGAAATATTTTCTCCCTTAGGAGGAATTGAATCCTCTTTTTTAGTGTCTTTCTCATCATGCTCTTTCTCCAACTCCCTTAATAGCTCCTCCTCCTTCTTTCCTACTTGTTCCTTGCTCTTTGGATGCATTAAGCAACTATAAAGTTCATCTTTCAATGGCATTTCTTCTTGCTTTTCATCTACACACATCTGAACACCGTCAATAAAGCAAATAGATTCTTTAAAGTCATAAGAAGGGTGCTACATCACTTTGCTGATATTGAACACCATCTTCTCATCATTAAATCTCAAGGTTACCATTTGAACATGTACATCTATCAAAGCCTTCACATTGTTCAAGAATGGTCTTCCTACAATTAAAGGTATTTACCTATCTTCTTCCATATCCATTACCATAAAATATATCAAAAATATAAAGTTTTTAACTTTCACTAATAAGTCTTGAATTATGCTCTTTAGCCTTTTTATAAACCTATCCATAAATTACAGTGTCATTTGAATCTCTTTGATATCTCTCAAATTAAATTTCCTGTAAATAAAGCAAGGCATCAAACTTATACTTGCACCCAAATCACGTAAAGCATGTCTAACAAAATTTCCTCCTAGTTCACATGGCAAAGTAAAACCCCTGGATCTTTTAATTTTTCAAAATTTTGATTCATCAAAATAGCATTACAATTTTTAAATAATTAAACTGT
This sequence comes from Excoecaria agallocha, assembly GCA_037975025.1. NCBI lineage: Eukaryota > Viridiplantae > Streptophyta > Magnoliopsida > Malpighiales > Euphorbiaceae > Excoecaria > Excoecaria agallocha. The sequence goes on along the minus strand of CM075814.1, from coordinate 18,764,925 downwards.
ACCTATGCCTTCTAGCTTTTTCTTATTGTAATATAGCTCTTTCATAAACGTAGCATATTTAGGCATGTACAACAAAGCTTCAACAAAAGGTAAATTCACATGTAACTTTTTAAACATATCAAAAAATATAGCTAACTCTTTATTTTGCTTTTCTTTCCTAGCTAAAGAAGGATAAGGCAATTTAGACTTATCAACGGTAGAAATGTTAGATTTTTCCTTACCTTTACCTTGATCAATAACATGAGGCATTCCATTAATAACATTCGAGTTAGAATTACTTACCTCTATTGTCGGTTCCACCACTTTTGAGGGAGTCTTACCTTTTCAATCTCTTTTACTTATTTCCCACTTCTTAAAGTAATTGCTTTTGCTTCCCCCTTAGGGGTGCAGTCTATATTAGATTAGAATATTTCATGAGTTCTATTAGAGAGAGAATTTGCAAGTTACCTAACTTGAGTTTTTAGGTTCTTAATAGAGGCATCCTGATTTCTCATCCATACAAATTAAGATTTCTATCTAGCATCCTAACTTACCATAAATGTGAATTTTGTAGTCATAAAGTTAGCAAACATTTCCTCTAAGTTTAGTTTCTTATCTTGAGGAGATTGTGGTTTTGGTTGGAATCCTGGTGGTTAATAAGGTGGAGATTAGTAGGTGGATGGGTAGTGTGCTTAGGCTTGTGCATGATAAGGTTGGTAAGTGTTAGCATAAAAGACTATATTTTAGTTAAAAGGGGCCCTAGGTTGAGAATTTGAGGTGGAAGAATGATTCCCTTCTCTTCAATGAAAGTTAAGGTGATTTCTCAACCCAGGGTTGTAGATATTACTATAGGGGTTTACAGCATTTACATCCTCCACTATTATACCTATACACTCTCCAATCTTATTTTTAGGTGTCACTTGTGTTCTCTTATAGGTATCACATCCTTGAGACAAAGCTGACACATTTTGTACCTTGAAAACACTTAACTCTTTCTTAAATAGCTTCATTTAAGCCCTAAGCATTGCAACTACATCCATACTATGCACTCCTTGCTTCTTTGTGTGGTTTTTATACTTTCCCATTGAGCTTTATTTGTTGTCATCTCATCAAGAAGTTGAAAAGCTTCCTCTGGTATCTTGTTTATAGAACTCCCCCTAAAGCTACATCTAAGAGAGATCTGATTGATTGATTTACACCTATATAAAAGCTAGACATTAGTTAGTGCATAGCAATTTGATGATGTGGATAACTTTTTAAAAGTCTCCTAAGTCTCTCCCAAACCTCATAAAATGGTTCCTTATAAAGCTACTAAAAATTGTAAAAGTTATTTCTAATGGTGGCTATTTTGGTCAGTAGAAAGAATTGGGCTAGGAAATTCTCTTACATTTTCTCCTATGTTCTTATGGACTAGCTTGGAAGCATTTATAACCAATTCCCTGCCTTACCAATGAGATTGAATGGAAATAATTTTAGTCTTATAATATCCATATACACATTTTGGATTTGCACTATATCGCTTATTTCGAGAAAAACATCCAAATGTTGAGCTAGGTTTTCAATCTTCGATCTTCAAAATTGGTTCTTCTGGACCATGTAATAGTAGCAAGTTTTAACTCAAAATGATTATTTTTAGGTAGCATAATAGTCCTATGCTCCTCATTCCAACTAGGAGTGGCATAGTCCTTTATAGTTCTTGGTCTCATCCCATTCCCTTATACTTGTTTTTGAATAACTTTCACTCTAAGTAAAGGTGGTGGATCATTGAGGAGAGGGTCATTATATGGCTCATCCTCTGAATTCATGTTACTCCTTTGCTATTACCTTAGTCTATGTAATTTCCTCTCAATCTAAAGGTCAACAGGTAAAATTTGATCATTTTTTACCATGCACTGTTGACACCTACAAAGAATAAAAGAATAAAATTAATAAAAGAATAAAGAATATAAAGAGAAGAAGAATAACACATAAAATTTACTTTAAAATCTAAAATAAACGTCAATCCCCATCAATGGCTATAAAAAATTGATCGATGTCTAGTAAGTGTACTAAATTAGTTAAGTAATATAAGAAAATAAGATTAAAATCCTTAAATATCGGACCCTAGAGATTGTGTATTCCAGATTTTATAGTAAGCAATGTGTGAAAGAATTTTCAAGTTTAATGTGATTATGGATTAACTAAGCTAAAAATAGTAACTAAACAAATCAAGTAATGAAACTAAATCTATTAACTTGTAAAACTAAAACAAAACAAGATGTAAAAGATGATAAAATTCAATAATAAAAACACTTCTGCTAAGTGGTTATCCACTTAACTTACATTATAATGACTTAATTACAAATAATACAAGTGATTATGAAAAACTAATTCAAGACTAGATATCTTATTTAGAATATCATTATAAGTATTAAACCCTTAGATTATGAACAATCTAATACTTAGCATATAAATTCGATTATAAAATCCTAAACTTTCATTAAATCCCCCATCGAGAGATCTAATTCCAATGTATTCTTAATTCTAAACTTACTCCTAAATAACACATTACTATCTCAATTCACATAACACAATCATGCATCAACATAAGTAAGTTAAACTAAAAACATGCAAATTATATGTCATAGACTAAATTGACAATTAACCAATTTATTCAATAGATTAAGCATCAATCCAACATAACCTCGGATAAGTATTAGCTCGAGCATTAAGAAAATAACACATTTGCATTGAAAATTAAGATCAAATTAAAGTCCTTACAATAAAAGAATGAGGGATTAAGTTTTCCTGAGAAAAAGTAGGAAAAATTACTCACTGTTCATCTTAAAAACAATTGAAAAATAGAAATAAAAAGCTACAATACACATAAAGTCTTTAGCTCCTCTTTAAGTTGATATGAACTTGAATAGTTCGATTATGTAAGTGTTTTGTGTTTAGAATTTTGATGTAAATGTTTAGTTTTAGTTATTTTGTTTAGCTTTTGGTATCTTTTATGTTTTGTTTTGTTATGTTGCTATTTCTAGGAGTAATAAGAGATTGACAAAGGAAAATAGCATAATTTAGCAAAGATGCATGCTTCTGTCATAAGCACAACATCCATCACAGGTGCAACATGAAAAGGAAGGTAGTTATGAGGAAAATAGAAGAAAATTCCAAAGGAAAAGAAGTCATGCTCTGCTGCAAGTGGGACAATAATCGCAGGCGTGACAGAAGGTGTTTTTGGTAGTTAAACTTTAAAAGGTGCTTCAAAGGGACATACTTCTTCACCAAGTGTTATGTACTTCTAGACGGGTGCTTGAAGAGTTATGCTGCTTTAGAAGAAGTTTATAAAAGGCAACGAAGATTGAAAATGGAGGGGATGAATAGTTAGAGATAGTAATTATTTTTTACAAAGAAAGATAGAGAAATCTAACTTTTGAAGAGAAGATAAAGAGCAAAGAAGAAGAATAAATTATTTATGAGTAAAGGATTGAGAGATCATCTTTTTGTTTATCTTTCAATTATCTATTCTTCTTTACAACTATTTGAATGACATTTTTAAGGAACTTGAACAATTATGCTAATCATTGTTTATTCTAATTAATAGAAGTAACTTTTAGTGTAGAATTTTATAATAGTCTTATTTTCATTTAAGTATTTGAATGTTTATTATAAGTAAGAGTATAATTCGAGAGATACATTCTTATTTAAATCTACTAGAAATTCATTGTCATTACATTAGCAGGGAGACTAGGATGTTATGATAATTTTTATAAGTTGATTTTTATTCTTAAAATATGTGATTATTATAATCTAATTCTATAATGACAAATAAGGATTAGAAGCGATATTTGCATGTTTTAGGCATTCTATTTCATATCGAGACAGTGACTTCAAAACTCATATCAACTTGACTTGCATTGTAAAAATTGCATTCAGACTAAGAGAATAAATATCAAGTTTCATTTTTAATACAAATCATTATTTGTATTTGTCTTCTTTGTTCATAATTTAAGTAGGGTTAATTAATAGTTTTATTTATAGTTTAACATTATTAGTTTAGATTATCAACCAAAATATTGATAGAGTGTAAATAAAATAAGGATCAAGACATAGTGAATAATAACTAATCATTCCTCGTGGGAACGATATCTTAAGTACTACATGTAAAATCGTGCACTTATGGATAACACACAAGAAATCTTTGGCATTGTTACTAGGGATCGAACCAAAGTCACTCGTGTGACATGTGAGAATACTTGCCATAATAAGTTTCACACAATTAGTTTGTGCTTGTGTGTTTGTTGGAGCATTTATATTTTTTGATATTTAGGACTATATGTATTAAACTTCTTGTATTTTGCAATTGTTAGTCTAGTTGAAGAAATTTTTGAGTAATGCTGTTAGATATTAAGCTTTAGGATTTTATGTGCACTGATAAAGGGTCATAATTATGTAAAGCACTTTAATGTAGGTTCTCTTAAAGTTTTTTTTTTATGTATGTATTTTTTGTTGTTTTGAATAAAGCATTGCTTAGAGTAGCTTCAACACTTAAACTATAAGCTTTTAAGCCTAATGAGTATATTTTTCTTAAAGAAAACCCTTTTATATCTATATATTCTAGAACTTATTTTTGGTAATTTTCAAGACTACATTTAGTATAGGTTGTGCATGAAAAATGATAAGGGCATTAGAGATACCCATTTTAACTAATTTAAAAAGCCACCCTTTTGACTTTAGGTAGCCAAGTTTGAGCCATTAGTGTAACACCCTTATCACTTAACAGTATAACCAAAACTATTCTAATCAGCCACATGCCGAAATTTTTTTTTAATCAACCTTTGCTTAAACTTCCAAATCTAACTTTTAAAATCCTAAGATTATAACTTAAGTTCAGAAATACTTTAAAGGTTCATCGATGACCTATAACTATCTAAATCACTATGCACTTAATAAAATTTTGGCAATATAACGGCTATATATTGCACCAGCCCCCTAAAAACCAAACAACACTCAGCCTCTCAGAGGCACAATAATATCATATAATCATTTAATATTCATCATATCATCATATCTATCAAACAATCCATTTCTTTTCCATATCACATTCACCTATATATTATACATACATTCATTCACATCTACTAAATCTCAGTTTACATCACAAACCATTCAATATTACAATCCAAAATGTTAACTCTTACAAATCATATTTACAAGTATCCACACCCATACGTATTATTTACATATATACATGCCATAAAATATAAGTTCTATTTCCATCAGAAGAAATCCTTCAAGGTGTACTCTTGCCCCCGCTCCTGCGTACCTTCACGCAATCATAACAATCTATATATTTTCTACAATTAACTTACATAGTTCCATTATGCAAAAAACTTTCATCTTTAACTTTTCAACCAAAACTTAAATAAACCATTAACCTTTCTTTTCAAATATCATTTTAATCTTAGTACATTTTTATTCATCTAATACTCATTTATTATTCAATTATACATTTAATTCAGAACTTTTACTTTTATTCAATTTAGTCCTTTTTTATTGTTAAATTATGAATTTAACCTTATTATGCTTCTTTTTTATATTTAAGCTATTAATTAAGGTATTCAACCTCAAATTACACTTAGTTGGGCATTTTTATGCAAAATTACATTTTATTCCTTGTTGACTATAAAACTTCATTTTTAAATAGTTTAACCATTAATTGATTATTTTACCCTTAATTAAGCAATTCTTAATTAATTTGCTTAATTTTTACTCTTTTAAGGAAAATTACGATTTTACCCCTAAACTTTCTTTTTCTTTCAAATTAGTCCTTTTTCACTTACAATTAGCATTTTTCACTTTCTTTTCATATTTTTACATTTTACTTTCACTATGCCCCTAATTCAGACCTGACAAAAAATCTCAAACCGGATACACGAGATGTGGACCCTATAAGGTCCCAACAGAGATAGAAAAATGACCCTCTAGGGACCAATTCTCACAGAGCAAAGAACAGAGATAGAGAAATCCATGGTGATCAGGGATCCAGTCCATAGCATAGCAAGTTGCCTTGACTTGCACCGCGGTATAGAGATATCTCTATGGCTAGCCAATTATATTCTGAGCTAGTTTTTACTGCCTGATAATTTCTAAGGGCATTATTGTACATACTTTAATTCAATTTCACTTATTTCAAAGTCTTCATAAACTTTTTCATTTTCAGAATTTTCATCAAATGACTTTTCAAATATAGTAAATTAATTCATATTAATTTATCACTTTTTACCCTTTATTGAATTATTCCTTCATAATTTAATAATTTTTACCTATACAAATTTCATAATTTATTTTCCAAAATACCTTATTATTACATATAAATTTCTTAAAAATTTATATGCACACTTTTCACATTTACTATCATTATTCCTTCATTTTGTTGAATTATTTTCCAAGAATTCAATATTTTTCATTGAACATATTTTACATTTTATTTCTCATTTATTCATGTAATGTACATAAATTTCCTAAAAATTCATATGCACATTATTTCATATTTACTACCCATATTTACTTAAATTATGAATTATTTCTCTATAATTCATTAATTTCATTACTTACATAATCATTTATTTAACTTAAAAATTTCTAAATTAATTTCATAAATCTTTTAAAAATTTATAGACATTAATTATAATATTTATAATTAATTTAAACTATTATATAACAATTTCATGCAAAAAATCAATATTTTTCCCCTAAGAGAATTTTCGGTCATCACAACTTAATTTCAAAAATTTTTATACTTCCTTCTAAGCATTCAATTAACCTCCTACATGCTCCAATTTCATTTTTCCCACATCAATTGTATTATTTAAGCAATTTAGCAATTTGTTTCCTAAATACATAAAGCGAACTAATTCAATTAAATAGAAAATATAAAGATTTATTAGTCATATACCAATTTTTCTTGCTTAATGGTGCCTAAAATTCCTTTCCTTTGCCCTTAGCCTTTGCAAGCTTGTCTTCCTCTTCCTCACCTACCATGGTCGGCCCAAATAACTTATATTTCCTTATTTTTTGTTGTCAAATGCAGAATTTAAGCTCATATTCATAATCTACACCTCAAAAAATATAAGAAAACACTAAAGAATTAATTAAAAACACTAATTATTCAAAGGTTACCTTAAAGCCCTAAGCTTTGTAACCTTGATTACCTTGCTTCCTTTGAGCAAATTAGATATTGGAGGCTATTTTTGTATTCTAGAATGATGGAATAACAGTTTTTATGTTAGGAACCAAGTGAGATTTTGAGTGGACAAGAAACAAATTAAAGAAAGAGGGAGAGGGAACAAGGTTCGGCCTTGATGAGAGAAGGGAGAGGAGCTGGAAAAATCTAGGTCATTATTAGATTTTTCAGCTCTTAAATACTCTCTCCATGGGCCCAAAGTTGGGCTTGATGAGTGGGCTTAACCCACTTAAATATTATGGCCCATTTTAGGCTCATTAAGGCCCAATCCAAATTCTCTCTCTTCCTCATTTTAAATTACTCCAAAAATAATTTTATCACTCTTATCACATCAAAACTAGATAGTACAAAAATTTTTGAATCAATCAGAGTTCGTTATTGGTCTGATTTAAACTTATCAGTCCGTTATTGGTCTGATTTAAACTTATCAGTCCGATTAGATAACTGCCGGTATCACCAAAAAAATTAATTTTTACTACCAAAATATTCTACATAAAAATTCATAAAGATCTGCAAAATATGGAAATTTATGGAGTTGATTTACTATTTTTAAAAATTTATGCAAAACCAAGTCACCTTCCTTACCAAGGAAATTGACTCGTTACCTATTTCGTATTTTTGACCTTTCGAGACCCATTTGATCCCAATTTCACTTTAAATTTCAATCCCGGACTTACCATGACCAATTTTTTCTGATTGTCTAATAAAATATTTTTGACTTTCGGATGTATTTTTTGGCCCAAAAATTATTATTCACCATCGAAAAGTACTGTTCACGGTTGCCCTAGTATTGAGGCCATTACAATTAGTAATTTTCTTATTTAAATAAGCACATTACAACCTAAATCCATTTTTGAATGCTTAACTTTTTCTTTTAGCACCATATTGTTGGAGGATTTGTTATTATTATGTCATATGAAACAATTTAATTTGTATATATGCATGATACTACTTTTTGTTCCCTTAACAATTATATGTCCTCAAAAATAATTGAAAAGGAAAAATAGAAATATATAGAAAATAAAGAAAATAAAAGAAAGAGGAAAATAAGAAGAAAAGAAAAAATAAAAGAAAGAAAAGTTGTGGACATGAATAAAGGGAACTAAAGTGGGATACAAGTCTTAGAATTCTAATGAGTCATGTTGTGCTTTTATAATTTGTAAGTCTCATATGTTGTGATAGTTGCTTGTCCTTTCCACAATCTCAGTTACTTATCCAAAAGATATCCCTATCTTAACCTTAAGCCAAGTTACAACCTATATTAAAATCTTTGGATTTTGTACATTAACTTTTGCTAATAGTAGAGATTTTTACTCAATTACTCAAACACTAACCCATTAAATACTTGAGTGACATAAGTAAAGTGTTTATCTTGAGTAAGAGTTACTTCAGGCAATGTGACATTTGCAATGATTAATACGTATTGCAAGAAATTCAATTTTTAAGGGTACCTATATTTTTATGTTTTACATTCTCCCAATTCTTTAATTGGATGTATATAGGTGTTGAAGTTTGATGGTCCATAATATTACTTGAGAATTTATTAATATAGATTGATGTATTGATGAATGAAAGTTGTTTTATATGTTTACCAAGTATTTATAAGGTATAAAGGCTCCATGATATTGTTTTAAGCTATTTTGTGTTTGTGTTTTAGTTTTTGCATTTTAAGTTTTTGGTTGAGGATAAGCAAAGGCTTAAGTGTGGGGAATTAATATGAGCTTGAATAGTTCATATTATGTAAGTGTTTTATGTTTAGAATTTTGATGTAAATGTTTAGTTTTAGTTATTTTTCTTAGATTTTGGTATCTATTTATGTTTTATTTTGTTGTATTGCTATTTCTAGGAGTAATGGGAGATTGACAAAGGAAAAAAAGTAGAAGTTAGTAAAGATGCATAGCTCCTATTACGAAGAAAGAAGGCAACTATTAGGAAAAAAGAATTAGTAAAGATGCATAGCTCCTATCACGAAGAAAGAAGGCAGCTATTAGGAAAAAAGAAGAAAATTCCAAAGGAAAAGAATCCATGCTCTGTTGGGAGTGCGACGATAGTCATGGGAGCGATAGAGGATGTTTTTAGGTATTTAAACTTTAAAAGGTACTTTAAAGGGACATGCTTCTTCACCAAGTTTTATGTATTTCTAGAGATGTGCTTGAAGAGTTGTGCTACTTTAGAAGAAGTTTATAAAAGGCAATGAAGATGAAAAGAGGAAGGGATAAATAGTTAAATAATTTTTTTGTTTTTGTATAGAAAGATAGAGAATCTAACTTTTGAAGAGAAGACAAGGAGCAAAGGAAAAGAATAAATTATTTATGAGTAAAGGATTAAGAGATCATATTTTTATTTATCTTTCAATTATATGTTCTTGATTATAATTATTTGAATGATGTTTTTCAGGAATGTGAACAATTATGCTAATGATTGTTTATTCTAATTAATACAAGTAACTTTTAGTGCAAAATTTTCTAATAGTATTGTTTGCATTTAAGTGTTTGAATGCTCATTATAAGTGGGAGTATAGTTCGAGAGATATATTCTTATTTAAATCTATTAGAAATTTATTGTTATTACATTACTAGGGAGACCAAGATGTTATGATAATTGTTATAGGTTGATTTTTATTCTTAAAATATGTGATTATTATAATCTAATTCTATAATGACAATTAAGGATTAGAAGTGATATTTGTATGTTTTAGGCATTCTATTTCATGTCGAAAAAGTGATTTAGAAATTCATGTCAACTTGACTTGCATTGTAAAAATTGCATTTAGACTGGGAGAATAAATATCAAGTTTCATTTTCAATACAAATCATTAATTGTATTTGTTTTCTTTGTTCATATTAAAGTAGGGTTAATTAATAGTTTTATTTATAGTTTAACATTATTAGTTTAGGTTATCAACCAAAACATTGATAAAGTGCAAACAAAATAGTGATCAAGATATAGTGAATAATAACTAATCATTCCTCGTCGGAATGATATCTTAAGCACCACTTGCAGATAACACACAACCAAAGTTTTCACAGAACATTCAATATATAGCTTCAAATCCTAAGTTGATTGTAATCTTGAAACTAGGCCTAAAAACTTCAAAAAATTCCTTCTCTTTCTTAATTTTGGTGTTAAGCTTGCTTAAATATCCTAGAGTGAAGATACCAGCAGCCACAAAACTTTATAAGCCAGAGAAAGTTAGAATTTAATCTAACTTGAACACTTACCTTGGTAAAGGGGAAATCCTCCTCCAATGAGGTGATTTTACACTTTAAAAAATTATCCCTTCCTCAATAGAGGGAGAATCCTCCTCCAGTAAAGTACCTCCTCTAGATGTCGTCCTTGGCTAAGGGAAAATCTCCCTCTACCAAGGAGTTGGCTTTTGGATCACACACTATAACTTTTTCTTTTAAGTCCTTGGTTGAGTTGATTTTCACCTCTCCTGAGGTGATTCCTTCTTCAATTTAAACACCTACAAAAACACCAAATTACAATTAAACCCATATAAATTAAAGAGTTATGAAATTAAATACAAAATTAACTAAATTAACACTATAACACTTATAAATATACTAAAAATACACTAATAAATACAGTCATAATTCAAAACTATCATTCACCACTTTTTCTAGCAATAACTCCACTTCTTACAATGAATCTACTAGTTTTTCTTTTCGAACTAAGTATGTTAGGACATCCATAATGTCTACCGGTAGTGATTGATTTACTTCCTTTAATATAGTGATGTATGTTTTTTGAGCTATAGTTTGGTTTCCTCGAAGTATTATTGTTCCATGTGGTGCAAGAATTTTAAGTATCAAATTTTTCATAGAAATTTATACATCCACCGAGGCCAGCAGAGGTCGCCTAAAAATTGTATTGTATGATAATTGCATATTTACCACCATGAAGCATGTTATATAGGTCCTGACTATTTAATCATCTTTGAGCTATATGGGTAGGCTGACCGAACCCTCAACCTTGACAAGCTGACCTGAGATACCAATCAATGGCATAGTAACTTCCTCTAATGGGCTCGACATTTCCATAGCTTTGAAGGCATGTAACATAATCAAATTGACTGCACTACCTTTGTTAACTAAAATTCTTTGCACCAAGTATTCTACAATCATTGCTTCAACTACCAGTGTGTCATTATGAGATTGCCAAACATGTTTCCCATCCTATGGTGAATATTGGATAATACTTGATGAAACAGGCGAGCTAGTCCCAAGTGAGAAAACTTCTTTTGCTTTACACTTTTTAGGGCCACCAACACATCATAATGTTTTCCTCCTACAATTATATAGACCATTGCTATTGGGTATTTCTTGCTATCACTCTCTTTCTCCCTATTAGACTATCGAGGTGGGGATCGTTGGTCATCACTCTTGTTCCCCTTGATAAATTGCTTCAGTTCACCCTTCTTGATTTTATATTCTATCTCCTTTTTTAAGTCATCTACAAGCATTGGTATCATGCCCCTTATCCTTATAAAAAGCACAGTAGAGGCTTTAGCCCCTATTTGGATCCTCCCTCATGGTCTTTAGCCAGGTAACTTGATCACTCTTCTTCATCTAAGATAAAATTTATGCGGGGGAAGCATTCAATTTGGTGAATTGTTCTTCACTTCGACTTTTTAAGTATGGCCTTGAAACCACATATGCTCTGTTCGACCCCTTTATAACTCGGGACTTAACTTTTCTCAAAATACCTCTATCTCAACCTGCTCCCCTAGAATTCTTATTATCTTCTCTTGCTTGCATGCTATAACTTAACCATCAAGCTTTATCCATTCGGATGTATTTATGAGCTCGAGTTATTAGCTCGATAAAATCATAATGGGGCTTTTTACTTAATGAGTCACTAAAATCCTAATATCTAGTATTTTTGCTAAGTACATTGACAGCGACCAACAAGTTTAGATTCTATATGTCCATTGCTATAACATTAGATCTCTCTAAATAACTGTTAGTGTAAGCCCTAGCCCCAATGCATTATTATAAAACACTTAAATTAATAAATGAAGCATTTATTTTATCTATTATAATCTTGTGCATATCAATTGATAGAACTATCCAAGAATGTTGTTTCAGTTTAAGTTATCATGTGTGAGGCACATGGTTGTAAGACCTTGAAACAATAGAGACTTCATTCTAAATATTCCTAGTTAGTCATTGTTATGGGAATAACAATGAATTAAGACTAGTATGCTCTCTCTGTGAGGACCCAAATTAGGCCTTAGTAGAATCGAAGGACATAATTCCGATTATTAATGTTTAATCAAGCTTAATTAGATGAATTATTATAAGTTTACATATTGAAGGATAAACTAGTTATTTATTGCTGTATGTAACTGAAATAATATTTTTATTTCAAGGATCAATTGGGATATAAGTGTAATTAGGTTGTAATTAATTATGTTATGAATTTTATAATTGTATAATTAAAAAAAATAGTTTGAGGGCTTAATTAAAATAGCATATAAACTTAAAGGTCAATGTTAAAAATAATAAATGAGTGGGGTCAATTTTATAAGAAATAGCATATGATGGGGTAAAATTGAAAGTAAGAAGATAATTTGTGGGTCAATGTTGAAAGAAGCTTTAAGTGGGGTTGATTTAAGAGAATTACAAAATGTTTGGGTCAATGTTAAACATGCAAGAAATTGAGAGGCAAAGGTGAAACATGCAAGAAATTGAGAGAAGTTAGTGGAACATCCAAAATCTTGAGGGACCAGGAAAGAAATTTACCTTGCCACTATATATATATTATATTTCACATGAAAGAGAAGATATGGGAGAGAGGGACGGCATTTAGAGAGTGAGATTATAGAAATTCTTCTTTGCTCTCTCTCTCATGTATTCATGGTTAATCTCTTAAAGAAACCAAAGAAGAAATTCTTACATGTGATGATTAATCAAGAGAAATTGAGCATCAAATTAAGGTAATAACTTCAATTAAATGACATCTTCTTCTTCTCCTTCTTCTTTTCATTTTGATGAGGTAATGGTAGAGTAAGGTGCTGGAATTTCAATTGAATGATGATGTTTGTGAAGAAGAAAAAGAGGGTAGAAAGAGTAAAGGAAAGGAAATTGCAAGGGGTTGGAGACAAAGGGATTTTCAGCAAAGGTATGGGAACTTAGGGCTGTTCATATTGCATGTGAATTATTTGTTGGAACATGTTGTGGTTGACAGAAAATTTAGGGTTATGTTTTCTGGGTTTTATCAGGGGTTTTAGTATGAATTTGAAGAACAGAATCAGATGTAAGAGCCATTGACGAGTAGTAAACTATTGTCTGACTCGTGAAGCCCTTCACAAGTCATGCACCTTCTTCCTCTGGGTCACTCATGAATGCTGGTTTCTCACTCGTGAATACCTTCACGAGTCGTGAATTATAGTCCGACTCGTGAAGCCCTTCATGAGTCATGAAATGTAGCCTTTTTTCTCCACTCGTGAGGCCCTTCACGAGTCTTAAAGTTTAGTCATTTTACTTCACTTGTGAGTCTCTTCACGAGTAGAACGTTTCTTCACGACTGATTGACCTATCTGGATTGTTTTGCTCATAGGTTGAGCTATAGAACAGAAAATTGAGTAATTATTTTTCTGTTGGAAACTAGACTTCCATACCTATATTTCATATGAAGAAACCTAAACTTAAATCTGTCTCTAAGTATATAGAATTTAGGGTTGAATCCGGACTAGTCCCCTGGACTGCTCACAGAAACAGAATTTACAATAATGGGCATAAATTTTTGTAGAGATGATGAAATGCTACAAAATAAAATTATGGTAAAACTAGAGACATGAAATTATAACTTTGATGAAGAAATGTTTATCTAAATCAATCCCAATTTTACGTTATGAATTTTTCTAAGTGACAGCCCACCCTGTTTTGGTTCTATGAATAGCCTATAGTATTTTTTAAATAACTCGAGATATAGGTCATATATTAAGATTAATTTTAATTATATGGAAACTAAATACATAGGGGGATAAGATTGTAGAAGATCATTTTGCCTAAAAATGACATCTTCAATTTCAAATGTGGCTCACAATTCAAGTCCAGAATGCTGCCCTGTGCAGATTTTCTTTAACGTACCTTATTTTATGGTTTTCAATTAATTAAGCTAACTATGTATTTATGTGATTACAAAATGAATTGGATAGGGCATTTTATATGACTATTAAATACAAGATTATATGTATACATATACATTCACATGTGTACATAGGTAATGACTAGTGATGAATATATCTAACATATATTTGTGATTAAATTTGTACATAATTGTTATATGCAAGGTTAATGTATGTATATACTCTTATGATGATATATGCTCAGTTATCATTAAGCAATGTCTAACATAGAAATACATGTAACTAAGGATGTAAATCAAGTTATGATTACATATGTATAGCTTAACTACATGTTGTTATGATAAATTCATAGTTATATGGAAGCACATTGAATTAAGTATGGCATGTAATATGATTTTTGATAAAGGTTTACATATACTTATATTTATGCCTAAGGATTGTTGGTAATGATATATAAATATTCATATGTGATCAAACTTATGTACATGGTTGTTGTGTGCAATTATGCTTTCATGTACATATTTTTAATGATGGAGTAAATGTTTATTTGATGCATGCATCTATACTATGAAGTTAAGAAATGCTTAAATATGATAAATGAAGGTTTTTAATGTACGACTATGACATGATTACATGAATGTAATATATATATATATATAGGTATATATATGTAAACGTCTAAATGATTATGCACAATTTTTATTGATCTCTTGAAGTTACTATGATACTTATAGTTTGAAATGTCAACTTTACTTGTAGAAAGAAGTAATGTGATTTGTAGATTATATGTGAACATATAAACATATGTATATATATAATATGATCTTACATGATTGGGTTTGAATTTTGAAAGATGTTTTAGAGTAATGATTCAAAGAATATGTGTAAAGTGAAATGTATGAATATGTCTTTACTTAATTGACATGACATGATTAAGCATATGTGTTGTCACATGTTAGCATGCTGAAAGACAGATCTACAGTGCTATAGACTCCATTATAGAAATTTTATTAAAGCATATAATGGCAATGTTATATGATACTTGTTATACAAGTGTATGCATAAGAGAAGGAGTGTCTTGTCATATGATTATTATATGAGAAAATTGTATAAATTGTTTATGAATTGTGCATATATGTATATGTACTAGAGAAGATATATATTTTTACATGATTATGTACGGGTACAAATGGCATTATATAAGTATAGTCTTGACATACGGAATAGTTACATGATTGAATAGGATTACAAGAACAGAATAGTAATACCCAATAGTGAAATGTTCACAGGTTTATAGAAAGTTACACATGAGCACTTTTATGAGTACATTGTTCATAGTTATACAAGAGTATACATGTGCATATAAGAATATGAATGAATAAAGAAAAGATAAAGTAAATAGATTCTATTGCCTGCGTTGAGTCTAGGAAGTGGATAGATAGGCATGCCTATAAGGGTACCTTGCAGCTGCGATAGTTTCAACCCCGTTTGGGTTGTAGTTAACCCCATTTGGGTGACTAAACAGACATGATCCCATTTGGATCATATTCAACCCCATTTGGGTTGTAGTCATCCCTGTTTGGTTGACTAAATAGACTTGTACCTTCGGGTGCTACCGTGTAACCCATTATCCACCTCTTTAGAATAGTGCAAGTTTTATACCAAAGTCAAGAAAAGTTTGATGTTTAACTTAAAGTTTTATGAAGCATGACAATTCATAAATTGATTTCATGATCTAATTTATATGTGAAATTCCTTTTCATCACATATGGAAATTATGATATTAAAAGATGTTGCGATATACACTTATGCATGATTATCGCATATAGAAATAGTATATACAGAGTTATATGAATGAACTAGTGCATCACTAATATCTAGTTATGGACTATATTAGAGATAGTATGTTTTCTATAGTAATATGTTGCTTGTTTGAGGTAGATAAATGACTTGCAAGATCCGTCATGTATGAAAGCTATGAAAATGTTTTGCTGAAATAAGTGTTTCTATAGCAATGGAATATAAGAGTTATGTATAGGTATTCATGTTGGTGATTGCTTTTCAAATTAATACATTGGGTTATATTTTTTCTTATATCTACTCGTTCTTGCTCTTTATTGAGAATTGATTTATAATGTATTGTGCATACACATAAAATATTTACAGATTTACAATTGATAAAGTTCACATGATAATGGTATTTGAGATGGAAGCAAGCTAGAAATTTTGGTACAATAATAAGTATTACAAATATATTTCTTGATCGATAAATGAGAAACTTTCATAGTACTAATGCTCTATCTTACTTTCGATTATGAATACGTCCTTGTTGATCTTAAGCTTATATATATATATATATATATATATATATATATATATATATATATATATATATATATATATATATATATATATATATATATTCCTAATATATATTAAAGTGTGTAGTAAGTGGAAGGAATGACTGAGTATACACAGTGGTATATCATTCAATGAATGAATTGCAAGTCTAGAAGATAAACATGCTTATATGATTAAATGTTGTGTATATAAAGCATCAATGCCAAATTTACTATCATTAAGTCATTTGGTTATCTTTTGTCGACTTTTGTCTGTATTTTGTGTTTTTTTTTTAAAATTGGTTATAATTTATACTTATAGTTCATAATGTATACTTGTTGACGACCATTGTGAGTGGTCGTTTGTCATATTTTGTGTTCCCCACTAAGCTTTATAACTTAGCACGGATTTTTGTTTATCCGTGTAGGTTGTGAGAACAGGATTTTCTTCCAGGACTTATATCTGCAGCAGGTTGGCCAACACATGTCTTAGAAGATTGATAATAGAGTCTTATTTTTGTCCTTATATTTTGTAGTATTGGATACTTTAATTATGTTGGACATTTTGTAATTACTATAGATGCTTTGTATATGTAATATTTGATGTTAATGAGATGCACCTATAAGTAAAGCTCATAATAGTTAACTTTTAGATATCTTTTTAGTAGAATAACATATGAAATGTTATGATAAGCATGCTTATTTAATTCTAAATAAAGTTTTATAGCTAAGTATAGGGTAAGGGTCCTACAATTAGTGGTATCAGAGCTTAGGTTTAGCCGTTTCTGGGCTATAAGTGTTTAGAGTAATTGTTATATGGAAGTTTTAGTGTGTTGGCCTAATGCAGATATCTTAGTTTTGTTTTGTATAGATTAAAGATGGATAAACTGAAAGAAACTGGAAAAGAGATCATTAAAGTTAGCAATTCCGGGGCATTGAACTTATTTGTCCCCAATCCTTTGAATGTAACTCATTTTGAGATGTCTATTTCTATATTAGAGGAACTAAAGAAAATGAATTGCATCTTGAATCAAATTTTACAAAAGTTAACTGAGCCTAGAGTATCAAAAGAGGTTGATAGGAATAATGAGAACAAAAGAAGTCGAGACGGGAATATGGATAAGAGGGAGCTAGGAAAAAGAAATAAGATATTGAAATCAAGTTCTTCTAGCAACACATTCCATTCTGTTCAAGGTTTGGCAGGGAAACGTTGGGGAATTCAAGTTCCTAAATGTTTGCATTGCACAAGAAATCATTGAGGTACTTGTAGAGCTTTAAAAAGGGCTTGTTTTAGATGTGGTAAAACATATCATTTTATGGCTAATTGCCCAGTGTTGCTAAGGAAAGGTAAGGTATCATCAAAGAATGAAAAGAATCTTGTCATTGCTAATGTACCTCAGATAGAAGAGATAGATCATAGTGAAAGAGACAAATCTATACATCTAATTGTATCGGTTCAGACCGATAAAATTGAGGTTTCATCAAAGCAGGATGTCATCGAAGGAGCTATTGGTATTTATCTTTTCTTCCTTAATATTTGCTCATTCACAATAATAAGTTCTTATTATGGTAATGAATTTTATGCTTTTAGGAATGTTTTGATATGGTTGAACTTTGAGAATATTGTGCATATTTGACCATTAGGTGAATTATAGTACAAATGCATTGAGGGAATACATAAAGATTACTCTATAATGGTATATTTGTTAGAGAGTATGCCCTAGAGCCTATGTAATAGGGATGTTTTTCATATGTATGAAATTTATATTCTTAATAAAAGGCATCATTCATTTATTAATGCTATGTTTGAATACATGAGTTTGTAAATCTTAAATTAATAAATGAAGTCCTAGATATTATAAACACAGTGCAAAGGCAATCATGAAGGTGTTCATGATGTGAAATGTCTATCGCATGCAAATGTGTTAACATCTAAATATCCCATAGTCATAGAATTAACAAGATAGGACATTGTTAATTCGGACAGACTAGCACATGTTATGCTTCTTGAATGGTTCAAGTAGTGGTTCTCATAACTGTGATTATGGATGATAATCAAAGCTAACATGTGGATGCTTGTTAGAGGAAGAAGTTCATTGAAGACCTGCAAAGAGAATCTTCATATGGATATTAAATCTATGTCAGTGACAAATCTCTTCATAGTGGTTGTGCAAGTATCCTTAGACTTGAGATCACCAAAGTTATCTTAAGTAGCAAGTGGTATACTTGACTCCATAACTGATTACTTCCAACTGGGAGTGAACATAGTTAGGAGATTGGGTATATCATGACCTACTTGAAGATAGTTGAGTGATTGACAAAGGATTCACCATTCCAGATTTAACAAGGGAAGTTATCTCACATGATTCTATAATTGCCTTGTTCAGAGAATCTCTGGGCCAGAGTAATACGCCGAGATGGATGGAAATCCATGAAGGGCATTTTAGGAACAATGGTTAAATTAATAGAACATACATAATTAGATTTATATGAGTTGACAGAAATTCATACTCAGAATCTAATTGAGATAAGAGTGGTGCAAGGAGTAATTGCACGGTAACTGTTTCTACGGAAGGGTACAGTCAAACCACATGACTTTCCTGACATTTGGGTAGTCATGATGCCTAGCTAGAGGCCAATCATGACTTGTATAATGATGTATCAAAAATATCAATAGAGATTGATAAAATGATTTAAAGGAGTTTAAATCATGTGAGTTTTGAATAGAACTCACAATTAACATATTATACTGCCAACATGGACAGGAACCCAATAGTGTCACACACATATAGAGAAAAGGGTAAAATGGTAAAATGACAAGGATAATAATATTTGATATTATTATGAAGGTAGAGAAGAGAATATGATAATAATTAATTAAAGAGTTTAATTAATTATGATCAAATAAAATTATCCGCGGAACTTTTGAGAAATGTTCTGTAAATTGGGACCTAAATGAAATAATGTATTTCATGATTAATTATTATTGTCTTATAAGTGTTATAAGACTACTATAAGTGTTATAGGACTGATATATTAATTAATAGGACCATTGGAGGAATTATTAAGGGCAGAGGAATGAAGAAAGTTGGCGAAAGCCCTCTAGAAGAGGGCCACACGCCAACTCCATACAGAAGGGCTTAGAGGACTTTTTCTTGGACCAAATTAATGTTATATATGTTACATAAGTATTATGAAACTCACATATTTAATTTTGGTTAGATTTGGAATCCATTTGGGTATTTAAATCAAATTAGATGCACAAAGGGCCTAGTTTGTGGATTTTATGCATGGTCTTTTATGAAAAGATTTAATTTGGATTTAATTAAGCCCAAATGATTATAATTAATTCCAGAGGCCCAATTAATAATTCCTCCAGCAATTTTAAAGAGCCCAATCTCATTAAGGAGTTGGAATTTTAACCTAACTATAAAAGGCCAACTAATGAGAATTAGGGTTAAGTGATTAAAACAAAAGGAAAGTCTTCATCTTATTTCTCTCTCCCTTTTTGCGCCAACTCCTAAGCTAGCTCTTGGGAATTTCGACCAGCCCTAGTTAAACACCAATTTGTTGGTTCAATTTACCCCTCTCTAGTGTGGATTACTCATTGGAGGTGTTCGATTTTGGACACTGTGGTTTGCGACAACCCGGTGCGAAGTAAAATCAACTTGTTCAACAAAAATCAAAGGTGATTTTTTCTTATTCTCATATAGTTATATTGTGTATTCATTGGTAAGATCAGATCTAATGGTTAAAAATTTTTAAAATTCCGCTCATGTATGTGATGCATGTAACCGTTAAATCCAACATGGTATCAGAGCCACGGTTTTGCCATGGATATACAATTCTATATTTTTCTGCGGAATAAGTTTTGTTTTGTTTTGAGTTATTTATTTCATGAAATTTAAAAATATTAGATTTGATTGTTCATGAATGAGAAATATTGATTTTTGGTTGTATGTGTGATCAAATAAATTTGGTGGAAACAAAAACGAAATTTTTGAATGATTAAGATTAGGGTTTGGAGTGAAACTCATTAGGGTTTGGAGTGAAACCCTAGGTAATGTAGGGGCTGTTCTAATTTAATTTCTTATGGATCCATTTAAAAATCATTTAGATGATATTTTATGTGTTTAATATGTGATATTAAGCTATAGGATCGAACGGAATTAAAATCAAACAAGTTTTGCATGAAAACTAGTTTTGTCGAAAAGTTCGATAAATTGGTGTTCTACGTGTGTTCTTGATGTGTTCATGGTTAGAACGACTTTTGATCTTCTAAATTTGATATATATGATATATTAAAGTGTTTTTAATTAATTGGATTAATTAAATTGGGCCTTAAATTAATTTGATTAATTTTATTTTATTAAAACCACTTAATGGGCTTAATTATGTTTACGGACTTGGTTTAAATTAGTGAATGACTTGGTGGGGCCCAAGGAGCTAATTTAAATTAACTATTATAAACATTAATTAAGTTTATTAATGGATTTTAAGGGCTGGAGTGGGGCTTGGCTCATTCCAAAAGGCCAAATGGTCCAAATGACACAAAACTAGTTTGTGTGTGAACACACTTAGGGTTTTTCTTCTGTGGGTTTCGGCCTACACTTGTTTTTTAAGCCCAAAAATGATTCTTTTAATTATTTAATATGATTAATTAATTAAATAATTAATTTATAATTAATTAATAATCAATTTGATTGATTATTAAAGCAAGAACACATTCATGCAAAAAGGTTTCCTAAAATGAAAGTTTCCTAATTTGATCACATCATTAAAATAACTCAAAATATAGTTTCAAAGGTTGAAACAAAGTTAGTAATCCATTTCTTTATGCATTAGAAAGGCATATAAGGGTGTATGATTGGCATGATGGATAGTTATGGACAAAGCCCAATGTGATTCAACATTATGCATGTTTTGGCTCAATGAGGACTTTCATGTCCCGGCTACTTGTTTTTGGTTTGTAATTTCATTTTCAAATTGTAATATGTAATTAGATTACTTAGATTACTTAGGATTAGAATTAGAAATAGAGATGGAGACCAATTTCAAGGAGCAAGATGGGCCGGATGAGATCCAACAAGCTTGAAGATAATGTAATTATTTTTCTTGTTTGAATCATGCATACTACCTAGGTGTGACCTTTTGATTTCCCTCTTGGCTCGGGAAAATCAATATAGTGAAGTCCATAACTATACCACATTTGTATGCTTATATGTATGTGATAGATATAGGATGCATACCAATGTATGCAACCATGTATGATGAGACTTAATTAACTAAAACCCCTCAAACAAATACTAAGGTATATAAGCCTTCCATTAATTTGAGGAGAACCAGAGTTCTTTATAGTGTGGGTTGTTGACCACAGTCAAGCTCACATTATATCGAATATGTTCAAATCTAATTAAATGGGTCATCTTAGCTAGCCCATTAGTTTGTTGACCACAGTCAAGGCTAATGGTTCTAGAGGCAAGATTAGGGAATGCATATATGATATGCATGCATCAAGAGTTGATAACCTAATGATTCCAATAGTTGTGCAGAGACACAATTGGTATATGGATACCTACCTTTCAAGGGTATGGAATTTGGCTTGTTGACCACAGTCAAGGTCAAATTACATATCAAGGATTGGATATTGGCACACTAAGAAAACCATCGGGTTTTCTCGGGATTATATAGTGAGGGCTATTAATTCACAATAAAATAGTGGGAGTAAATGGATTAATTAAAGACCTTATTAATGCATACATATATATGAACATACTCTCATATCTTTTCTTTTTCACATCTAGGTCATCATCATGAGCACATCAAACATTAATATATGATCAATCTTGGATAACAAGCTAGTTGGCAACAACTATTCTGACTGGATCAGGCAAGTGAGAATTATTCTCAGAGCTGAAAAGATCCATTATGTCTTGGATAAAGATCCACCACCACTTCCATCAGATGATGCCATTGATGAGATCAAAGGCATTTATCAAAAATACATAGAGGATAGTGAAGCAGCAGCATGTCTAATGCTGGGTGCTATGTCCTCGGAGCTTCAGAAGCAACATGAAATGATGGATGCTAGAACCATCGTTTTGCATCTAGAGGAGCTTTATTCTTCTCAGGCTAGAACTGAGCAATATGAGATTGCTCGAGCTCTATTTAGTTACAAAATGGTGGAAGGCACTTCAGCTGCTACTCAAGCATTGAAGATGTATGGGTATATTGAGCATTTGAGTAGACTTGGCTATGTTATGGATAATGATCTATACATAGATTTAATCTTGTACTCGTTGGCTCCAAGTTATGCACCTTTCATGCTTAACTTCAACATGAACAAGATCCAAGTATCCATTCCTGAGTTAATCAACATGCTCAAGACAGCTGATGGATCATTTAAGAAGGATCCAAAAAGTGTCATGGTTGTCACTTCTGCTAAAGGCAAGAAGCAGAAGAAGAAGAAGATAACCAAGGCGCAGCCAAAGAATGGTGGGATCTCCAAGAAGAAGGTTTCCAAAAAAGAGAATCCCAAAGGAACTTGCTTCCATTGTGGAAAGGATGGTCATTGGAAGCGTAACTGCAAGGCCTATCTAGATTCTCTCAAGGAGAAGAAGCAAGCTGATGCTTCTACTTCAGGTATTCATATGATTGAAATTAATACTTATTCTATTGCTTCAAAATAATCTTGGGTATTAGATACCGGATGTGGATCTCATTTATGTAATGATCTACAGGGGCTTAAAAGCTTTAGAAGAGTTGGAAAGGCAGAGATATGTTTGCAGTCAGCTACTGGATAGAACATCTCTACAACAGTTGTGGGGACTTACTATTTGCCTCTTCCTAGTGGATTAGTACTGGAATTAAATAATTGTTATTATGTTCCAGCCTTATCCAAAAGTATTATTTCTTTCAGTCGTTTGATGAACGATTATGATATTTCTTTGAAGGACAAATGTTGTTACATTTTTAAGAACAATATGTTTTATGCAAAAGCTATCATTAAGAATGGTATATTTGTTCTTGATTTAATTAAAGAAGTACATAATGTGAATACCAAGAGAATGAAACATGATAATCTGAATACCTCATACTTATGGCATTGTCGTTTAGGCCATATAAATGAAAAACGCATGACCAAGTTACACAAGTCAGGTGATTTGGGATCATTTGATTATGAATCATTTGATACATGTGAATCTTGTTTATTGGGAAAATGACAAAAGCTCCCTTTATTGGTAAAGGAGAACGAGCTAAAATGGTTTTGGACTTAATACATTCAGATGTATGTGGTCCAATGACTACACATGCCAGAGGAGGTTACTCCTACTTCATTACTTTCATAGATGATTATTCCAGGTTTGGATACATCTATCTAATGAAATATAAGTCTGAAGCATTTGAAAAGTTCAAAGAGTTCAGAAATGAAGTAGAGAAACAACTTGGCAAAAGTATTAAAACATTTAGATCAGATCGAGGTGGAGAATACTTAAGTCAAGAGTTTCAGGATTATCTTAGAGATAATGGGATTTTATCTCAATGGACTCCTCCATATACACCACAACATAATGGTGTATCTGAAAGGAGAAATCGAACACTATTAGATATGGTTCGATCAATGATGAGCCGAGCGGACTTGCCTAAGTCTTTTTGGGGATATGCACTAGAAACTGCTGTTTATGTGTTAAATAGAGTTCCTAGTAAATCAGTTGATGTTACTCCATATGAGATGTAGAATAACAAGAAACCCACGCTTTCTCATATGAAAGTATGGGGCTGTCCTGCTTATGTAAAGAGGATAATGTCAAACAAACTGGATGTTAAGTCTGACAAATGTTTATTTGTGGGATATCCAAAAGAAACGTTTGGATATTATTTCAATCATCCCTTAGAACAAAAGGTGTTTGTTTCAAGGCATGCTGCCTTCTTGGAAAGAGAATTTCTCCTACGAGAGGACAGTGGGAGTAAAATTGAGCTTGATGAAGTTCAAGACCCACAAATAGAAGATGATCAACCGATTGAACCCGAAACTGAATTTCATAATGATGAGATTACAGTTGAACCTGATTATACACAAAATCCTAGAAGATCTACTAGGATGCGTTCTATCCCTGTGAGATATGGATTTCACGTTGATTCGGATAGAGGCATAACTGTAGTAGAGGACAATGAGCCTATAACCTATCAAGAAGTTTTGAACAGTTCAGAACGTGATTTATGGCTTAAGGCTATGCAGTCCGAAATGGACTCCATGTATGAGAATAAAGTATGAACTTTAACTCAACCACCTGAAGGGATAAAACCCATAGGGTGCAAATGGGTCTTCAAAAAGAAGACTGACATGGAAGGTAATATAGTTACCTATAAAGCTCGCTTAGTAGCAAAAGGTTATCATCAAAAAGAAGGTATTGACTATGATGAAACTTTTTCTCCTGTAGCGATGCTTAAGTCTATAAGAATATTTTTATCCATTGCAGCTCATTATGATTATGAGATTTGGCAAATGGATGTGAAGACAGCTTTCCTTAATGGAAATCTTTCTGAGGATATGTATATGACACAACCAGAAGGATTCACATTAGGAAATGGCGAAAAGGTATGCAAGCTTCAAATATCTATTTATGGATTGAAGTAAGGCTCTAGGAGCTGCAACATACGATTCAATGAGACAATCAAAGAGTTTGATTTCTCACAGAATGAAGATCAACCTTGTGTGTATAAAAGGGTCAGTGGGAGTGCAATTGTCTTCCTAGTTCTATATGTAGATGACATATTGATCATGGGAAATGACATTTTTCTTCTCCAATCTGTTAAAATATGGTTATCCAAGCAATTCTCCATGAAAGACCTTGGAGAAGCATCCTATATTCTGGGAATAAGGATCTATAGAGATAGATCCAATAGGTTGCTGGGTTTTTCTCAGAGTGCATATATAGATAAAGTATTGAAGAGGTTCAATATGGATCTCTCTAAGAAAGAGTTTATACCCATGGTGCATGGGAAACACCTTTCTAAGTCTACATGTCCACAAACACTAGAGGATAGAGAGAGCATGAACAGAATACCATATGTATCTGCAATTGGTTCTATCATGTATGCTATGTTATGTACACGTCTAGATGTAGCATTTGCTTTGAGTGTCACAAGCAGATTCCAATCCAATTTTGGAGAGGAACATTGGGCAGCTGTCAAGAATATTCTTAAGTACTTGAGAAGGACTAAGAATATATTCTTAGTATATGGAGAGGGCAGTTTGGAAGTAAATGGGTATACAGATGCCAGCTTCCAATCTGACAAAGATGATTGTAAATCACAATCTGGTTATGTGTTCATAATGGGAGGAGGAGCAGTTAGTTGGAAAAGTTCCAAACAAGAAACAACTGTTGATTCCACGACGGAAGCTGAGTACATTGCTGCTTCAGAAGCAGCCAAAGAAGCAGTCTGGATCAAAAAGTTCATAATCGAACTAGGAGTGGTGCCTAGCATTGTTGATCCGATTCCTTTATATTGTGACAACAATGGAGCCATTGTGCAAGCAAAGGAACCACGGTCTCATCAGCGATCTAAACATGTTCTCAAATGCTACCATCTCATAAGGGAAATAGTAGCTAGAAATGATGTGAAAATAGAAAGGGTTCCCACAGATGACAATGTGGCGGATCCCCTCACTAAAGCACTTTCCCAGATAAAGCATGATCATCATATAAATAGCATGGGTCTGAGACATATGAGTGATTGGCTCTAGTGCAAGTGGGAGATTGTTAGAGAGTATGCCCTAGAGCCCATGTAATAGGGATGTTTTTCATATGTATGAAATTTATATTATTAATAAAAGGCATCATTCATTTATTAATGCTATGTTTGAATACATGAGTTTGTAAATCTTAAATTAATAAATGAAGTCCTAGATATTATAAACACAGTGCAAAGGCAATCATGAAGGTGTTCATGATGTGAGATGTCTATCGCATGCAAATGTGTTAATATCTAAATATCCCTAGTCATAGAATTAATAAGATAGGACATTGTTAATTCGGACAGACTAGCACATGTTATGCTTCTTGAATGGTTCAAGCAGTGGTTCTCATAACTGTGATTATGGATGATAATCAAAGCTAACATGTGGATGCTTGTTAGAGGAACAAGTTCATTGGAGACCTGCAAAGAGAATCTTCATATGGATATTAAATCTATGTCAGTAAGGAATCTCTTCATAGCGGTTGTGTAAGTATCCTTAGACTTGAGATCACCAAAGTTATCTTAAGTAGCAAGTGGTATACTTTGACTCCATAACTGATTACTTCCAACTGGGAGTGAACATAGTTAGGAGATTGGGTATATCATGACCTACTTGAAGATAGTTGAGTGATTGACAAAGGATTCACCATCCCAGATTTAACAAGGGAAGTTATCTCATATGATTCTATAATTGCCTTGTTCAGAGAATCTCTGGCCAGAGTAATATGCCGAGATGGATGGAGATCCATGAAGGGCATTTTAGGAACAATGATTAAATTAATAGAACATACATAATTAGATTTATATGAGTTGACAGAAATCCATACTCAGAATCTAATTGAGATAAGAGTGGTGAAAGGAGTAATTGCACGGTAACTGTTTCTATGGAAAGGTACAGTCAAACCACATGACTTTTCTGATATTTGGGTAGTCATGATGCCTAGCTAGAGGCCAATCATGACTTGTATAATGATGTATCAAAATATCAATAGATATTGATAAAATGATTTAAAGGAGTTTAAATCATGTGAGTTTTGAATAGAACTCACAATTACATATTATACTGCCAACATGGACAGGAACCCAATAGGTCACACACATATAGAGAAAAGGGTAAAATGGTAAAATGATAAGGATAGTAATATTTGATATTATTATGAAGGTAGAGAAGAGAATATGATAATAATTAATTAAAGATTTTAATTAATTATGATCAAATAAAATTATCCGCGGAACTTTTGAGAAATGTTCTATAAATTGGACCTAAATGAAATAATGTATTTCATGATTAATTATTATTGTCCTATAAGTGTTATAAGACTACTATAAGTGTTATAGGACTGATATATTAATTAATAGGACCATTGGAGGAATTATTAAGGGCCAGAGGAATGAAGAAAGTTGGCAAAAGCCCTCCAGAAGAGGGCCACACGCCAACTCCATACAGAAGGGCTTAGAGGGCTTTTTCTTGGACCAAATTAATTTATATATGTTACATAAGTTTTATGGAACTTACATATTTAATTTGGTTGGATTTGGAATCCATTTAGGTATTTAAATCCAATTAGATGCACAAAGGGCCTAGTTTGTGGATTTTATGCATGGTCTTTTATGAAAAGATTTAATTTGGATTTAATTAAGTCCAAATGATTATAATTAATTCTAGAGGCCCAATTAATAATTCTCCAGCAATTTTAAAGAGCCCAATCTCATTAAGGAGTTGGAATTTTAACCTAACTATAAAAGGCCAACTAATGAGAATTAGGGTTAAGTGATTAAAACAAAAGGAAAGTCTTTTCTCTTATTTCTCTCTCCCTTTTTGCGCCAACTCCTAAGCTAGCTCTTGGGAATTTTGGCCAGCCCTAGTTAAACACCAATTTGTTGGTTCAATTTACCCCTTTCTAGTGTGGATTACTCATTGGAGGTGTTCGATTTTGGACACTGTGGTTTGCAACAACCCGGTGCGAAGTAAAATCAACTGTTCAACAAAAATCAAAGGTGATTTTTCTTATTCTCATATAGTTATATTGTGTATTCATGGCAAGATCAGATCTAATGGTTAAAAAATTTTAAAATTCCGCTCATGTATGTGATGCATGTAACCGTTAAAATCCAACAATATTAATAAAATTCTAAGTTTGGATTAAAAAGGCAAATGATAAAGAAATGCTAATATGATTAGTGTTTGGATTATATTACAAGTGTGTTAATAGAATATAGTATAAGTATGCTAATATGGTTTTGGAGAAACAGTTTAGGTATTGTGAATAAAATCTTTCATATGTGAAGTTGCTGTGAGGAAATTGGGTTAATTACGATGCTATGTATACCTGTTAGTGAATCCTTAATAGGCATGGGCAGTTAACAAAACATTATACATGGGATGGGGCAAAAACATATACAGCACACAAGAGAATGCATTTGCATCTTATTGCATACACGAAAGCATTATTCATGCATAAGCATAGCATCAAGCATCATACTACATGTACAGGCCCCAACTGAATAGGGAAACTGATAGGATATACATCAAGCATAGTAATGATATAATAGTATGATACGATTGCCCTTATTTTGAGATAAGGTCAAATGAAAAGTGAGAAAAAAAGATAGTAAAGTAAGTGTGAGATCAAAGATGATTATGATAGACATAGAGGTATAGCAATGATAGTGTTGTGCATAAGTAAAGGATACAAGTATGAATTTCGAGGATGAAATTCCTTAAGGGGGAGAGATTTGTGAGGACCCAAATTAGGCCCTTGTAGAATCCAAGGACATAATTTTGATTATTAATGTTTAATCAAGCTTAATTAGATGAATTATTATAAGTTTATATATTGAAGGATAAACTAGTTATTTATTTCTGTGTGTAATTGAAATAATATTTTTATTTCAAGGATCAATTGGGATATAAGTGTAATTAGGTTGTAATTAATTATGTTATGAATTTTATAATTGTATAATTAAAAAAAATAGTTTAAGGGCTTAATTAAAATAGGATATAAACTTAAAGGTCAATGTTAAAAATAATAAATGAGTGGGGTCAATTTTATAAGAGATAGCATATGATGGGGTAAAATTGAAAGTAAGAAGATAATTTGTGGGTTAATGTTGAAAGAAGCTTTAAGTGGGGTTGATTTAAAAGAATTACAAAATGTTTGGTTCAATGTTAAACATGCAAGAAATTGAGAGGCAAAGGTGTAACATGCAAGAAATAGAGAGAAGTTAGTGGAACATGCAAAATCTTGAGGGACCAAGAAAGAAATTTACCTTTCCACTATATATATATTATATTTCATATGAAAGAGAAGATATGGGAGAGAGGGACGGCATTTAGAGAGTGAGATTACAGAAATTCTTCTTTGCTCTCTCTCTCATGTGTTCATGGTTAATCTCTTACAGAATCCAAAGAAGAAATTATTGCATGTGATGATTAATCAAGAGAAATTGAGCATCAAATTAAGGTAATAACTTCAATTAAATGACATCTTCTTCTTCTCCTTCTTCTTTTCATTTTGATGAGGTAATGGTAGAGTAAGGTGCTGGAATTTTAATTGAATGATGATGTTTGTGAAGGAGAAGAGGAGGGTAGAAAGAGTAAAGGAAAGGAAATTGCAAGGGGTTGAAGACAAAGGGATTTTCAGCCAAGGTATGGGAACTTAGGGCTGTTCATATTGCAGGTGAATTATTTGCTGGAACATGTTGTGGTTGAATGAAAATTTAGGATTATATTTTCTGGGTTTTATCGGGGGTTTTAGTATGAATTTAAAGAACAGAATCAGATGTGAGAGTCATTGCCGAGTCGTGAATCCCTTCATGAGTCGTGAACTATTGTCTGACTCATGAAGCCCTTCACGAGTCGTGCACCTTCTTCCTCTGGGTCACTCATGAATGTTGGTTTCTCACTCGTGAATACCTTCACGAGTCGTGAATTATAGTCTGACTCGTGAAGCCCTTCACAAGTCGTGAAATGTAGCCTTTTTTCTCCACTTTTAAGCCCCTTCACGAGTCGTGAAGTTTAGTCTTTTTACTTCACTCGTGAGTCTCTTCACGAGTAGAACATTTCTTCACAACTGATTGACCTATCTAGATTGTTTTGCTCATAAGTTGAGCTATAGAATAGAACATTGAGTGATTCTTTTTGTGTTGGAAATTATACTTTCATACCTATATTTCATATGAAGAAACCTAAACTTAAATCTTTCTCTAAGTATATGGAATTTAGGGTTGAATCCGGACTAGTCCCCTGGATTGCTCACAGAAATAGAATTTACAATAATGGGCATACCTTTTTGTAGAGATGATGAAATGCTACAAAATGAAATTCTGGTAAAACTAGAGACATGAAAGTATAACTTTTATGAAGAAATGTTGATCTAAATCCCTCCCAATTTTACGTTATGAATTTTTCTAAGTGACAGCCCACCCTGTTTTGGTTCTATGAACAGCCTATAGTATTTTTCAAATAACTCGAGCTATAGGTCAGATATTAAGATGCATTTTAATGATATGGAAACTAGATACAGAGGGTGATAAGATTGTAGAAGATCATTTTGCCTAAAAATGACATCTTCAATTTCAAATGGGGCTCACAAGTCGAGTCTAGAATGCTGCCTTGTGCAGATTTTCTTTAACGTACTTTATTTTATGGTTTTCAATTAGTTAAGCTAAATATGTATTTATGTGATTAAAAAATGAATTGGATAGGGCATGTAATATGACTATTAAATACAATATTATATGTATACATATACATTCACACGTGTACATAGGTAACGACTAGTGATGAATATATCTAACATATATTTGTGATTAAATTTGTACATAATTGTTATATGCAAGGTTAATGTATGTATATACTCTTATGATGATATATGCTCAGTTATCATTAAGCAATGTCTAACATAGAAATACATGTAACTAAGGATGTAAATCAAGTTATGATTACAAATGTATAGCTTAACTACATGTTGTTATGATAAATTCATAGTTATATGGAAGCACATTAAATTAAATATGGCATGTAATATGATTGTTGATAAAGGTTTAAATATATTTATATTTATACCTAAGTAAGGATTGTTGGTAATGATATATAAATATTCATATGTGATCAAACTTATGTACATGGTCGTTGTGTGCAATTATGCTTTCATGTACATATTTTTAATGATGGAGTAAATGTTTATTTGATGCATGCATCTATACTATGAAGTTAAGAAATGCTTAAATATGATAAATGAAGGTTTTTAATGTACGACTATGACATGATTACATGAATGTAATATATATATATATATATATAGGTATATATATGTAAACGTCTAAATGATTATGCACAATTTTTATTGATCTCTTGAAGTTACTATGATACTTATAGTTTGAAATGTCAACTTTACTTGTAGAAAGAAGTAATGTGATTTGTAGATTATATGTGAACATATAAACATATGTATATATATAATATGATCTTACATGATTGGGTTTGAATTTTGAAAGATGTTTTAGAGTAATGATTCAAAGAATATGTGTAAAGTGAAATGTATGAATATGTCTTTACTTAATTCAAATGACATGATTAAGCATATATGTTGTCACATGTTAGCATGCTGAAATACAGATCTACAGTGCTATAGACTCCATTATAGAAATTTTATTAAAGCATATAATGGCAATGTTATATGAGACTGTGTATACAAGTGTATGCATTAGAGAAGGAGTGTCTTGTCATGTGATTATTATATGAGAAAATTGTATAAATTGTTTATAAATTGTGCATATATGTATATGTACTAGAGAAGATATATATTTTTACATGATTATGTACGGGTACAAATGGCATTAATAAGTATAGTCTTGACATACGGAATAGTTACATGATTGAATAGGATTACAAGAACAGAATAGTAATACCCAATAGTGAAATGTTCACAGGTTTACAGAAAGTTACACATGAGCACTTTTATGAGTACATTGTTCATAGTTATACAAGAGTATACATGTGCATATAAGAATATGAATGAATAAAGAAAAGATAAGGTAAATAGATTTTATTGCCTGCGTTGAGTCTAGGAAGTGGATAGATAGGCATGCCTATAAGGGTACCTTGCAGCTGTGATAGTTTCAACCCCATTTGGGTGACTAAACAGACATGGTCCTATTTGGATCATATTCAACCCCGTTTGGGTTGTATTCAACCCCGTTTGGATGACTAAACAAACTTGTACCTTCGGGTGCTATTGTATAACCCATTATCCACCTCTTTAGAATAGTACAGGTTTTATACCAAAGTCAAGAAAAGTTTGATGTTTAACTCAAAGTTTTATGAAGCATGACAATTCATAAATTGATTTCATAATCTAATTTATATGTGAAATTCCTTTTCATCACAGATGGAAATTATGATATTAAAAGATGCTGCGATATACACTTATGCATGATTATCGCATATAGAAATAGCATATACAGAGTTATATAAATGAACTAGTGCATCACTAATATCTAGTTATGGACTATATTAGAGATAGTATGTTTTCTATAATATGTTGCTTGTTTGAGGTAGATAAATGACTTGCAAGATCCGTCATGTATGAAAGCTATGAAAATATTTTGCTGAAATAAGTGTTTCTATAGCAATGGAATATAAGAGTTATGTATAGGTATTCATGTTGGTGATTGCTTTTCAAATTAATACATTGGGTTATATGTTTTCCCTATATCTACTCGTTCTTGCTCTTTATTGAGAATTGATGTATAATGTCTTGTGCATACACATAAAATATTTACAGATTTACAAGTGATAAAGTTCACATGATAATGGTATTTGAGATGGAAGCGAGCTAGAAATTTTGGTACAATAATAAGTATTACAAATATATTTCTTAATCGATAAATGAGAAACTTTCATAGTACTAATGCTCTATCTTACTTTCGATTATGCATACGTCCTTGTTGATCTTAAGCTTATATGTGTATATATATATATATATATGTGTGTGTGTGTGTGTGTGTGTGTGTGTGTGTGTGTGTGTGTGTGTGTGTGTGTGTGTGTATATATATATATATATACATATATATATATATTAAAGTGTGTAGTAAGTGGAAGGAATGACTGAGTATAAACAGTGGTATATCATTCAATGAATGAATTGCAAGTCTAAAGGATAAACATGCTTATATGATTAAATGTTGTGTATATAAAGCATCAATGCCGAATTTACTATCATTAAGACATTTGGTTATCTTGTGTGGACTCTTGTCTGTATTTTTTATTTTTTTTAAATTGGGTATAAGTTATACTTATAGTTGATAATGTATACTTGTTGACGACCACTGTGAGTGGTCGTTTGTCATATTTTGTGTTCCCTACTGAGCTTTATAGCTTAGCATGGATTTTTGTTTATCCGTGTAGGTTGTGAGAACAGGATTTTCTTTCAGGACTGATATCTGCAGCAGGTTGACCAACACATGTCTTAGAAGATTGATAATAGAGTCTTCTTTTTGTCCTTATATTTTGTAGTATTGGATACTTTAATTATGTTGGAAATTTTGTAATTACTATAGATGCTTTGTATATGTAATATTTGATGTTAATGAGATGCACCTGTAAGTAAAGCTCCTAATAGTTAACTTTTAGATATCTGTTTAGTAGATTAACAGATGAAATGTTATGATAAGCATGCTTGATTAATTCTAAATAAAGTGTTATAGCTAAGTATATAGGGTAAGGGTGCTACACTCTCTGAAAAGATGAGTTCTATCTTACGGATCATAAGGACAAGAGTGTCAATCAGAGATCATAGATACATGTTTAGAACATGGTATCTGGATTCGATCCATTCATGAGAACACTGTATGGTACTAGTCATAAGTGTTTCTCATGTGCAAGTTTTGCATAGGCATTCTTAGACCTAAAATCTCTATGAAACTTTTTATGAATTACTGTGTACTTTGACATACACATAACGTACTCATAACAAGATGACAAGTATGGGTATGTTTGGGTATGCACTAATTCATGTTAGAGAGTATGAGAGAAGTAAAAGGATTACCCCTCTCAATAAAAGAGAAAATATCATCGGCCACTTGATCAATGAACTGAGAAGTGTATGGCCATACCGAGATGAAATAATGAGTAATCATTATTTATCTAAGAGTTCAGTGTCACTGAAATATCAAGAAAAGAATTAGTATATATAAGGATGACTAGTTCCATGCCTTATATTAATTCTGATATTTAAGGGTAAGAGACTATGCAAAATTGCATTAGGTCACTAAATGTCATTTGCATTTTTCATTTAATTTGAAATGCTATAATATCTTGCTAGAGAATATATTTAGCCTTTGAATTAATTCATTAATTTATTGCCAATATTAAATTGACCTATAGGATCGCACACAAAGCATTGGGCTTAAAATATTTAAATAGAATATTGGACATTAATTTGGGCTTTTATTTAAAGTCAAATTAATGGGTATTAAAATTGCTAAATGGACCTTGGTCCATGAGAGAGGGAATTTCGGCCCATGTAGATTTAATTTCAATTAATTAATTATCTTGGATTAATTAATGTAATTGAGTATTAAATCCTAAATTTTATTTGAATCAAAATAAATTAATTAAATAGGAGATAATGTGACCAAAAATTCAAGGTAGAATCCTAAGGAATTTTGGCAACAATAAATCCCTAATAAAGTGATTTGTTTTGATTAAATGTCTTATGTTTATTTTAAATTAATTTGAATTTAAAATTTAAAGGAATTTGAATTAATATATGTCACTTAATAAGGAAGTGATGGAGGCTGAATTTACTACCTAAAGATAGTAAATTTTGGCATTCACACTTGACCTAAACAAGTGATATATATTAATGAATTAAAAGGAAGAATAACCCTAGCCGTTTTTTGCTCTCTCTCTCTCTCTTGGCTGAAATACACAAGGGGAAAAATTATTTCTTGTTCTCTTGTGTTCTTGGGCAGCAAAAGCAACCTAAAAGAAGAACAAGATTAGATCTTGTGGCTTCAATCCATTTCCATTGCCAAATATTCAAACATAAAGCTAGCACTCTCGGTTTTAAGCCATCTTTGCAAGTGTGTGTGAGAGAATAGAGAGGAGTGGCGCAAAGGCAGCTCCTTGGCATTGGTGTTCCAGATCTGAAGTATATAAGTTCATCTTATATATTTGCCATTGCAAAATTCAAGTTTTGAAGAGCATCCAAACTTGTAAGTTTTAAAAACCCTACAATTACATGTTTCTATTTTATGTCGTATATTGCGTGGCATGAATGATCCATTATTTTTATTTTTTTCGCTGCATGATCTTCGTGTATTTGCCATGTGATATCCCATCAATAACTACATAAAAGCTCTCCTTTTTCCTATACGACCTGATGTAGATCGATCAAAAATTTTATTGGCCAGATAGCAGCAACAAACTTTGTGACGAACATGTCACTGAATTGCTAAAAGTTGTTTATTGAGTGCTCTAGTAGGTTTTTAAACCAAATTTAGGCGGACTTTATCAAGGTCTATGGAAAGACTTTATAAAGCGTGGCATCCTCTAGTGTGTGGATTAACATAGGCTGATGGAATTGGTCCAAATAAGCTATAGGGTTAATATTTCCATTATACCTCGGTAAGTTGGGTAGTCTTATACTCAGGAAAGGCATAGCTAGTATTGGTTTTGATAATTAGGAATGAAAACTTCCCTAATACTACAAAATGTTGCAATTTTGATGCTTCATTAATCTCTCCTTGAAAATTTTTTCAAACTCATCTATTTTCATAGTGATTGTGGGAGTTGGGGATGGTGGAGGGGGTGTTGTGTTTTGGATGTCACTGTTAGGGGTGTTGTTTGCTGCTGTGGTCATTTGGGGTGATGCTTAGAGTGGTGCTTGTGTTTCCAAGTTTGACAATGTTGCCAAAAATGCTTAGTCCAATTGTTGGGTAAGACCAGGTATGGGAATTATGGAGGTTGTGAAGGGTAGGTTAGTGATAGGAAGATTATTGGAGGCACCTGGGGGAGTGGGCTCCAGGGATGGAAAAACAGGTAAGTGTGGAGGTGATGGTATAGTGTTTCGATTATCTCCAGCCTGGGTGTCTGGTGTGTCTTAATTTTAAGGATTCATGATTTTGGAGGATGAATTCCACGCTCATCGCACCAAATGATAACAGTTCGCATTACCAGAATATTACTTGGATCAAGCTTGAGTGAAATCGTCCTTTGCATCTACTTAAGTGCCTAAAAATAAAAAAATTTTGGCAGGGTTTTCGATAAGGGAACCTCCAACATCAAGTTGGTGTGACATTTTAAAGAATGATTATAAGAGTAAAATTAGCTCAAATAGAGAAATTCCCGATATCTAGCTTATTTATAGGGATACGAATACTATTTTAGTTAGG
The DNA here is from genome assembly GCA_037975025.1 of Excoecaria agallocha. Lineage (NCBI taxonomy): Eukaryota > Viridiplantae > Streptophyta > Magnoliopsida > Malpighiales > Euphorbiaceae > Excoecaria > Excoecaria agallocha. The sequence continues at coordinate 18,728,141 of CM075814.1, read as the reverse complement.
ATTCAACTTCCTAACTAGGATATATTCATATCGTCAATAGGAGACCCATTTAGAAAAACATCTAATTTGATATGAGATTCTGGAATAGAAGTTTTGCCTATTCTAAGTAACTAGAAGTCCCTGTCGAGGTGTAACTCTAAAAATGACTTTGCCATGCTACACATTCGGATCCAAGGTAAACCGAGCAACCTGATAATTGGGCTACCCGAATGAGCCCGATTAGGTAGTTTAGTTATCAATCTCATTATTTGGGGTAGTGATAGCATAGTAATACAAAGATGTAAAGATTATTTGGATGGATGTTTTCATATGAAGGATGTGGGGAAGTTGAAATGTTTTCTCGACATAGAAGTAGCATGAAATCTAGATGAAATTTTATTGTGTCAATGTAAGTATGCTTAGGATATTATGTTTGAGGCTGGGCTGTGCACTACTAAGCAAGCCAATACTCCTCTTAAACAAAATCACAAGGTAGCTCCTACTACCGAGGGTGACAATGATGATATGGTTCAGTTTAAACGAATGGTTGGGCAACTCAATTACGTGACAATTACTAGACTTGGGTTATCATATTGTGTGCATGTTCTTGCCCAATGTATGTAGTGTCCAAAGAAGGAACATTAGGATGCAGCTATAAGGGTAGTGCATTATTTAAAGCGAAACATGGTCAAGTTATTTTGTTTTGTGCCAATTGTGATTTGAAATTGTATGCTTATTATAACCCAAATTGGGTTGCTTGTCTGTTGACTCAATGATCTTTGACTAGATTTTTTTTTGTGCCAATTGTGATTTGAAAGTGTCTCATTCATCTACGGAAGCGAAGTACCATTATATGACTACTACAGCTTGCGAACTCAAATGGTTAAAGGGATTATTGGCTTATCTATACAACCAGGTGATATTTTTACGAAGGCTTTAGGCAAGGATCAGTGTTATTTTCTCCATAGCAAGTTAGGGATTTTGAATCCTCATGCTTCAACTTGAAGGGGGTATTGGACACTATATTACGGGTATCGTTATTATTATTTTCCTTTTGGAATAGATGTTTACTTTGTATAGGAAGTTTACCTTGTATAAAAGTTTTATAGTTGCAGTTTTATGTTGTTCTCCATCTTTAGAAGAGTTTGTATCTTCTGTATGTAGATTCTATGTTTGTGAATGAGAAAAAGGGACTTCAAACTCCAATACTTCTTAGACTTTACAATATCAAATTATGTCTTCATTACCGGATGATAATGCATAAAGGCTGACGGTTTCACAACTCCCAAAAAAATTTTAATCTATAGTTGAAAAAATAATTTTATTAAGAAATTTCTAGTCGAAGAAAAAATTTGAATTCTTGCAAACTTATGGGTTGATAATAACACAGGTACAACCATAGATTAAAACTCAATTCGCACACAAAACTGCCAAAAGAAAGAAACAAATCCAAACACATAGGAAGAACTGCCTAAATTGGCTATGGGTTAAGGTTAGCTTAATGGGCTAAATCGGCCATAGGTTGTTGAAACTCATTTAGATAAATTTATATCGATGTGAATCCATTAAATTTTTGTCAATCATTTTGAATGGATTATAAATTGAATGCTTTCAAATCAGATTGTATTTGAATTAATTTTTCATACAAATTTAAATCAAATTCATGAACAAAACCTAATTTTTTCCTCCTCTAAATATTTTTTATTACTCAATTTGCTCAAAATAAATCAAATGCTTCTTTAAATTCATTAAATTTCCAATTACACATCTAAACTTTGTCTAATAACCAATTACACATCTAAACTTGTCTAAGACCGAGACGACAAGCTATAAAAGGTCTTTTGAAGAAATTTACATATGTAATAAAATTCTTGACAAGTTCTCTTGTGAGCAAAATGAAGTGCTTGAAGAAATTTTCAAAAAAAGATGTATAAAAAAAATATTTGAACCAATATCTTTACGTATTAACTAAACCTGTTCATGGACAGGCTTTTTGCCGGATATGGATGGATTTTTGACAAGTTTACTAATTTTTTGGTTTATTTTATTTTATTTTATTTTATTTTCAAATCCAGTCAGGATCCGCTCTAATATTAACTCATCTTCTCTAAGTCGCAAAAGGAATAGACAATCGAGCAGAGTGAGACCTCGCGATTGGGGGCCTAGTAGCAGTGGTCGGCCTTCTACTCACATGCCCCATCGTGCTGTTTCCTCCTCCTTGTCTTTGGGTTGCCACGCATTTCACTGGTTTTGGCCCTACACTCACTGCTTTCTCACATCGACAGCTCAACAATCCTCCTTTGCTTTTCCCTCCGCCGCCCGTTTTCTCAGCTAAATCACTTTGGTCAGCTTCTGAAACAGTAAATGAGAAGTTTGCAACACTTGCTCTTTCAAATCCCTCAGCTGTTGTTACACTCCACTCAATGCTTGCTTCACTTGGCTCGTAACATTCTGTTTGTGCTATTATTGATGATTGTGTCGTTATGCTTTCATCTAAACTCTGCCTGCTGTACAAACGTCTTCCATTGCTGTTAATAGTTTCGTCCATTGAGTCTCGCCTATGATGAGAATTGTAAAGCTGATACGTTGCCGTCGTTTGAGTAGAGAAGCTCTCTAGATCGAACAAATCTGAACTCGCATCACTTGCCACTTCATCATCTGTAATTGTGAAACTTGGACGTCGGTGCTCCATAGATGCCTTGCTCAGAACACCATCTTCAGATGGTCTGAACACTTCCAATGAATCCCGCGGTGGATCTTCTTGCAGAGGATTTAATGTCTTTTTTATAGGAGATGTTTGGTTTAATAAAGGAAATGAAAACCCATCATTACTGAATGCTCTAAGGCGGTGGTGAGCTATACTTGCAGGAAAATGGTTGTTATTATCTGCTGAGATTCTCTGAGAATTGAGAATTAATTCTGGTCTTTCCAGCCAATCTGTTGCAATGCAACTTTTCTCTTCACTAGGCGAATTCCGAGTATCTTCATATTTGTGGCTTTTATGTGATGGAGTTCTTGATTCTGATAGCTTTCCCTGAACTTGCACTGATTTTTTGTCTGCACACGGACATGTTCGACCCAGAAACCATTTCGTTGCAGACCCTTTTTTCTTTTCGCACACAGGAGGAGGATTTCGAATAGAGACAGCAATAGCGCCCGGAGGATTCGACAATAAACCAGTTTGGCTGTTCCAACTAGCCTCTGAGGAAGCTGTTGGCGTTGCATGAAATGATCGAGCCCTGTAGTTCTGACCATATGAAGACGAAGCGGAAGACAATCTAGGAATTGACTCAAGGTCAAGAACTTCAGCAGGAGGAAGTCTTTTGCTCACTTGAGCATCATTGCTGCTGGTTTCATTGAAGTACTTCTGGGCATCAAAAATGCTTAATTCAGTATCATCAACTTGATTGTGGAGTTGCTGCTGTGGTGGTCTTAGACAAGAGGAGAAAGAAGCATCTCTAATTGCAATTTTTTTCTGCGGAAAGGCAATACAAGGAGGGGAAGGTTCCCTGACATCGTACATCGGCTGCTGATGAGATAAATTGGCATTAATGGATCTCATCAGTTTTGATCTTTCCAGCTCTTTTCAGACCCTGACACAAAATCTATTTTTATTTCAAATCAGCTGTCGAGACTTGCCTGCGAAACCCGCAAGGGCTGCTCTATATGTAGGAGCAGCATAACAAAAGCTTGTTAGAGAACATGAACCAATAATAGAGCAGTAAAATGTTGCCTACCTTGCAATATAAGGATGATGATTTAGCTGTTAACAGAGTTTTTCGCAGAATTGTTTTGTTTGACAACAAAGGCCAGCCTGTCCAGTTAGCAGTCACCCATTCTAATCACCAACAAAAGCATAAGACGTACAAAAACAAAAAGCATGTCATGTTAGCTTAAAGGTTTCCCATACCCTACATGCACAGCTTCCAAAATCAATAATCAATCATCATATGGAAATTATTTCATAATGTATTATGAGGTCCCATTCCCATTCAAATACTCTATAATTTGTGGAATCTACCGTCTCCTATTAAGTTGTCCCAAAGTAGATCTATTTATGGACCGGATTTTTGTTGGGTTTGAACAGAATTTTAATGGGTTTTTGTGGTTTTTAAATATTGATCAAATCTCCATCCAAGGTCAGGCGCGTGATTTCTGTAACATGATCAGGGTAAGTATTCCACCATACCCTCGTCCTCACCCTATTCTCCAGCTTTGAACAGCACCACCTGTAATCATAATGCACATACACACACATCTAATTAAAATTTGAAACAATTATCATTCATCATTTTTTGTTTGAATTATTGCCACATCTGATCCATTTTTTCCCTCTCCAAATCATATGTTAAAAAGCTGATTAAATTTTCTACCAGAAAAAAAAAGGATGACCTACCAAAAAAAAAGGGAAAGATGATTAAATTCACCTCAATCTAACAGCTTAATGATTAGTAAATGGCAGGCCAAAAAAACAAACTCCTCAATTGCAGTAGACTATACAATCAACATTATCTAAATATTTAGGTAAATGATTGAATCCAACTGATTTAGTGGGAAAACCTCCTCCCCATTCCACAGTCAAAAGATGAGATTTAGTGGACAGAGTTCATGTCAGATGCAAAAACATTCTTCTTCTGAGCCGTAAATCTGTTCAAGTGTTCATGAAATTTAAGAATGTAGATACAAATATTACAAGATTCCAGACATCTATGTTGTAGGGGCCAACTGCTTCAACTTGGACTGCAAGACTGCCCCAGCTTCATCTGCCACCGTCTTCTTTTTGGAGGCAAGCTGCATTTTCAATTTTAATTAATGAGAAGATAGACTAGACATCATGCAAGAGAAACATGAGAAAATACATACTGATTTTACAAACTCTATTTTAAAATAGAAAAAAATGCTCTCAATTTTAAAGTATGGAGGATGATACTGTACCAATTAAAACATTAGAAATAAAATTACATCTTTTATATAAAATTAAAGACCGATTTGCACCTTTAGCCAAATCTAAATTCACAAAACTTGTACTTCAAAAGGATTAGTCAGACAAAAGAAAAGGGAATACATCAGATGCCCCCCTTAAACAATATTAATATTCAAGCCATCACTTTTATTTTATTAACATATTTTCTAGAATATATCTCAAAAGGATCCAAATAATTCATGCATAGACAGACTCAATGGACACAGGAAAGAGCAATTGAGAAGACAAACCTACCTCATGCATGGTCCTATGCGGAACAAAAACATACCAGGCACATGCTAATCTGAAATAAGATTCCGTGAATATTGAGCAAGACTGGAAATATTGATCATTAGCGCAACTTTTCTACAAAGATAGAATGGCCAATTGTACTGTTCCTTAAATATAGAGACTGAAACCCCATCGTTCCACCGAAACTTAAAGATCTAGTGCACCCAAGTTTCAAAACCGTAACCCCAAAAAATATACAACAATAATACTATTTAATAAAATTTGAAACCAATAAATGGTGAAAAGCTTCTTTATGTATTTATTCATTTCATTTTTCTTATAATTACTCCTTGAGTTTATTCTTCTAATATCCTTACTGGATACTCATCTGACACATGCAATGCCACACTTCTGACAAAAAGGTTTCGTAATTAGGCATTCAGGACAAATTCAGACATAATACACCGAACAATCCCATATCTACTCAAAATGCTCAACTCAAGAGCGTAAAGAAACTTTCAGCATTTTCTAGAATGCTTCTTTGGCTGCATTTATCATGCTATTGCTTAAATATCCCACTTTATCCAAGGGGTTAAATAATTAAGTCAAAACATCATTACAACACTGAGATTTGTAACACCACTAGGCATGGCCACGGTTCATGAACTGCCAGTTCGGGTTAGTGAACCACTGGTTCATAATCAATAAATTTTGAACTTGAACCATACCATAACATAGCTTCCAGTTTACAATATGACTTTTTGGGACAGTTTAATGAATTTATATATTAAAAAACTGGAAAAAACAAAAAAGAAAAAAAAATAGTTTAACATTATTTCCAAGACCCAAATAAAAATAAAAAAAAAATAAATTAACGAAAAGGAGTTCCACTTAATTTCCTAAAGCTAAGTTCTTTATGTGTTCTACTAATGTTTAAAACAATTGAAATTATGCAGTTCTCTTACTTATAAAATAACTCTCTTAAAACATAAAAAATATGTTTTCAAAAACCAGTTTTAAACCTTCGGTTCAGTGCTGAAAGCCAGAACCCAAGTTCAAGTTCAACAAAATATCAAACCTGAACCAAACCTTACCCTTAAGGGCTAGGTTAAGGTTCAAACAAAGGTTAAGGTTTTGACCGGTTTACAGCCGATTTTGACCAGTTTGGTTACAGTCTGATTCAGAGCCAAAACCGGCCCTTGTCCATGCCTAATCACCACCACTCTGTTGATTTAACTTTTAGATCGGCCACTGAAATATTATTACCATCAGTATTTCTAACTGCTGATACAACCACGTATCCAATAATGTCCAATATAACACCCGCAAAATGAAGAAAATTTTAGGCGCACAATGTTCCGAAGATCCAATCATTTGCCTTTAAACCATAATTGAATGTCTACTTTTTCACCTTCCCATGTGCAACTGGGTTAGCATACGATATTTTCAAAATTAAGGTTGTCAATAGTTATTAAAGGCCACAAGGCATAGTAAGGCAAGATATAAAATTTTATGCATAAAAATATTTAAGAAATAAAACATTTTATGGAGTACAATAGACATAAAATTTAATGAGTTTATAAAACAATTCCAAAAAACATTAAGGCAATTGATTTAGATAATAATTCTAAATACCATTATTTAAATTGTCTACTAATTTATAAATTTATTTTATTTTTAAATCCAAATCTATTGTTTAAAAAAATTTCAGATTAAAATTTCTAATTTCATAAGAATATCAATACCTTAGTTTAAGCACATCATTAGGAAATACACAAAAATCAACTGAAATGAATTTAATTTTCAAGTTAGAAAAAAAATATATCATTAAATAATAATTAATAATTTATATTTTTCATTGTAGTACTTCAAAAAAAAGCAATTTTATATTAATGTAACAACTTCTATTCTTTTTTCTAAAAAATGAAATAATTTCTTCATAATCATTCATTATAGTAAACTTATGAATAATTAGAAGATTAATTTTGAATTCTGTTCTAACTTAAGCCTTAACCCTCTTTGGGGTATAAGCATTAACTATACAAGCAATAACAAAATTAATAACTCCTAACATAATAGTTATCTATATAAGCTATGCAATACACACATTCATACATACACAAACATATACATGCATACAAACACAGGCACATAAAAAGAGATAGATTATTACCTGTAGAAAATAATTCTAAACTCAGTTTTCTGCTCTATTTCACAATTTTAAATTTTCTGAAGTGGCAGGCACAAATACTTTTGCAATTTCCCCATTTTTGCTATCTATTTATTATTTTCTTAAATTCTTGAGTACTATTATATTCAAAATTATGGCTATTAGAACTTGATTTTATAGGGAGTTGAACTCAACATAGATACCTTTTTGATTATTTTATTTCATATCTCCAGTTGCCAAATATAACTCAGTATCAATTGTGTATCCAACACTTCAAATGGAAGGACTTCATTAAGGCCCTTGTGCTTGAGAAGCATGGAAAATTATAAATGAAAATCATGATAAATTGTGAATATTGTATCACTAAATCTACCATAGATTCCTACACAGTATCTAGATAACCAGTAAACGTTGCATTTTGTAAAAGAATTGTTACCATAAAAGAAACAAGAGACAGCTCTCAACTAAGAATTCAAATTAAAGAATTCCAAACAAGCAGAAGTAAAATGAGGCTGGAGAGAAAGTATAATTGGCAATTTATATATCGAAAATAAAAGACAAAAAATGGACTGACCGACCTAATTTTAATGGTAACTTGTCTACAAATTAGGTAATGAATTTATTATGTAAATGGTCTCAGGACATAAGAAAAAGAATATAAGAACTAAGATTAAAAAGGAGCAGAAATGTGCATGTGGTAGGACTCAGATTGCTGCATGTAACTCAAGAAATGGAAAAATCTTCAAAATTTCCTCTGGTTTCTACTTTAAGAACACACACACTCAAAAAGGAAGCACTGTAAAACAAGCAATATGTATTTTCTAAAGGATAGAGACCATTTTGTTTTTCTGAGAAAAAGAATTTGTAGGTCTTTTCAATTTTTCCATTTCAAAAAATTGTTGCAACTATTGTTCAAGAAATGATTTTTTGGCTTCCACAGCTTAACAAGGTGTTAATAATTTAAAAAGGTTAGCTAGATTCAGAATATCTTCTCTGCAATATGACAAATTATTTGCAACATGCTGCATCTAATTTCTCGAATAACTAAATATCTGAAGGTCATATTTGTCATTCTATAGGAATAAACTATGCACACTACTATGGTAGAAAAAGTGTCAATGTCCGAACATGGATCTTGTCAAAATATCTGAGAAATATCCCATGAATGATGATAAAAGATACGTAAGAATAAGGAAGGAAAAAATGAGGAACACCACAAAAAGAAATCCTGAAATCAGGGTTATACTGAAAACTATCACTGAATGTTTATTAAATATTTAAGGATATTACATTCTATGAGCAATTTAGTTTAAGAAATATAAAATAATTTTTCTGCCCAAACTTTAGTATTTCACAATATTTTGTTCTCTCTATAATTTTAATTTCTCATGCATGTTCTACAACTAATAAAGATTATTATGACAACAATAGGTTCTACAAGTCAAGGTACACACAATTGTAAAGAATATGAAAATTGATGGAAAAATTCAGAATATTAGAGCACCACAGTTGACAATAATTCTAAAAATTATTCATTTTATATAAAACGCAATGACTATAGCGAGTTTTTATTGCTTCTTAAACATGCCTATAACTTCAAAATCTGATCTAGCAACTCTCATTCTTCTACCAATATTGATAAATTGTAGCTTGTCTACCAGTAGTACTGTTATTATATTGCTTGCAAAAACAAGACTATGAAGATTCTAATCCAATAGGATTTCAGCAACATTCCCAAAGGTATTCCTGTTTATCAACACGAGAGTCTGACTAATGGGAAAGATACTAATTCGGTAATTATGATCTTGGCTAGAAGAAAATTTGACATTGGAGGAGGTTTGCACGCCATGCCCAATCAATGCCTTAAGCCTTGCATTGCTAAGATCATTACAATGGGCAACCTCAAATCATGTTTAGATAAAGGAATTTTGAATCTAGGTTTACTTTTTCTGGTTATATTGATTCATTAATCTTGACAAAAATATATATATATATATAAAATAGAAAAAATAATTGCTTACAAAAGATTTTGAAATTCCTAAACAGAAACAGAGAAGGTGGTGTTCTGTAATTATTAAGTATATTTTCTTCTTTTCATTCACAACTTCAAGTTCTCACAATGAAGTTTGAACTATTCGAAGATGCAAACCAGTAGAAATTGCTGTGAGGATTGAATTCTAGAAAATGGTTCTAGAAGTATTACTGGCTCGGAAATAAATTCATGAACACTTCACATAGTCTTTTCATCACTTCCAAATAGAAGACAAAAATCATAGTTAAGTTTCACATAAAAAAAAATTCTATCAATTTCCTAGAAATCTATAATTCTTTCTGTTTCAGAAGTTCTACTATATTAAAACAGGTTAAAACCTGAACATACCTCAATGAGTTGATCAAAATTAGATTTGAGCAAGTTGATCTTGCGCTCGCAATAATCTTTGCCCTCAACCATTGTTTTCTAATAATAATACCAAACAAAAGAAATTATAGATATCGAATAGCTAAATCCCTCTTGCTCATTTTTATTAAAGAAAAAAATTCAAATATTTAAACCTCAACAAAGTAGCCAGTGCCGATATCGACAAGAACTTTATCAGCGTCATCGAGGGTTCCAGGAACATAAAGCGACGCCGTAAGAGGAACCAACATTTGCTTGCCCTGAGGGCGGAGGGAGAGATCGAGGAGGGCGGCGGAGGCAATCTCAAGGCGGGTGGTGGCAGTGCGAATGTTGTTGAGGCTGTCTTGTAATAAATTGACTTCAAGATCTGTTTGCTCTTTCAACGCTTTAAGTTGCTCTACACTCATCTTCTCCATCTCTGCTACTCTCACAACCGGACTGCTCGCTTCTCGCCCTTTCGTCGACGCCATTTTTCCTAGCTTTCTGTCTGTTGCTCACACTTTTTCAATGTTGTAAACAGGGGCGCTCACGGGATGAGACGGGGCAAGGCCGAAAATTACATCCTCACTCATTGTCCATATAGGTCAAAAATTTTCTGTTTTTGCCTCCGATTCTATTATGAAAAGAAAATTTTCTCTATTTTTCATTCCGTAGGATCCCCATCTTTCGCGAGAATCTCCATCCCTTGAAATTTTTTTAATTTTAAAATATAATATTTTATAAATAATTAAAATTAAAATATAATATTTAATAAATAAAAAATTTAAAATCAATCATAATTTAAATTAATATAAATTCTAACCATTCATAAATTTAAAATTAAGTATAATTTAAAATTTAATAATTATAAAATTAAATTATATAATGAAAATTTTTTTCCGTCCTCGTCCCCACGAGAGAAAAATTTGGAGATTTTTTGTCCCGAACGGGACGAATCTTCTTTGAGGTCAGGGAATTTCCGCTCTATGAGCATCCCTATTCGTGAACCCTCATTTTGCTTCGCTTGAATTAATATCAATACCACCTCGAACCTGCAGCCCCTATAGCTCGGCTGTAGAGGTTCAGTTTGTAAACTGAAGGTCTGTAGCTCGATCCTACATAGGGGCAAAGTCTTTTTGTATCCTTACACTTTGGATATCAACATTTTGAATTACTGGGCATTTAATATTTAATAAATAAGTTTTTCTAATATGAACTTCTGGTTCAATATTATGGATGTAATACATAAATATTCGACATTTTCATCATTTGTAGTTTTATTATTATATCCATTACGATGTATATCTTTAAAATTTAGTATATTTTTTCAGGATCTACTTGAATATAACGCATCATTAATATATAATTTTGTTCCATTTGCAAGCATAATTTGGACTCTTTCAAAGCCTTCAATTACATTTGCAGAACCAGAAATCGTATTAACATTAATTTCAGCTAATGTTAATTGTATAAAATATTTCTTATCACGAAGAATTGTGTGAGTTGTACCACTGTCCACTAAAACATATATCTACCTCCATAACATCAAGATTATTTTGAATTATCCATTAACACATAAAAAAATATATTTTAAGAAGGATAAACAAAAGACATGTATAATTAAATAAACTTGAACCATTATTAAAAATGAAAAAAAATATTGAGTTTGAAAATAATAAACCTAATCAAATAAAAATAAAATTGTTCCAAAAATCAATCTAATTTTAATGGACATTTCCATCTCCAATCAAATGGTCAATTTTGTCATCCTCAAAAAAAATCAGAGACATCAAAATTAACATCTAAAGGTTCATTATCATAGGCAGTATCAATTTGTTCAGAAAAATTTACTTCAGCATTTTTTCCTTTAGCCTTTAATGATGTCTTATAAAGATTAACAAGATGTTTTGCAGTGCGATATAAGCGAGAACAATGCCCTTTTATTTCACATCTATAGCAAATATTGTCATGGTTTTGCGTCTTCTTTTCAGAATTTTTCTCACTTTTGATCCATTTATTTTTTGCACCTTTGTTTTCAGAACGTGGTGGATGATTGGAACCAATTGAAAAATGTTTCTGATCATGGCCTCTCCCACCGCAGCCTCTCCCACGACCTTGAGAAATGTCCCATTCTTTTTCAGGGAATGGAGATGAACCATTTAGGAGAGATTGGTAGTTTTTTAATAAAAGCTCATTATTTTGCCCAGCCACAAGCAAACATAAAATTAATTTTAAATAGTTTTTAAACCTATACTCTTAATATTGTTGCTGCAGGAGCATATTTAAAGCATAAAAAGTTGATTATATTTTTTCTAACATATCCTCATCATTAACTTTCTCTCCACACAATCTCAATTGAGGGCTAATTTTAAATAGATTTGAATTATACTCACTTACAATTTTAAAATCTTGCAAACGTGAGTGTATCTAATCATATCGAGCTTTAGGGAGGATCACTATTTTTTATGTTCATACCTCTCCTTTAAATTAT
>CM075814.1:18668430-18713430 GCA_037975025.1 Excoecaria agallocha | reverse complement strand
TGTTTTGAGCTCATTGGTGATGGTGGATTATGGGTGGATTTTGCTTTCAAGTTATTGACTTGAGATTTGTTTGCCTCTAGTTTACTTATTTTAATTAGTCAATGTGCTTCTAATAGCAGAATGACTCTTTAATAACTTTATCGCTTCCAAGTTTGTCGCTTAATTAGGTTTTTGGTATCGATTATTATCTTCTAATTAGGTTTTTTCCTTAAGTTTCCAAATTTGAATTTGAAAGCCTTTTTTTCACTGAAGTATGTAGGCTACAAATCTAAAATAATGGACTAGTAGACTTGAGATAACAGATATTTATCAAAATCTTGGCTCCTATTTGGGGTTTGGATGAGGGTAAAAAAATTGAAGAAACAAGATGGAAGAAATTTCTAAAGCAATTACTAAATCATAGTTGAGATGATGAATGAGGTTATTCTTTCTATGTTTAGTGATGGATTCAGCTTTTCTTAGAGATTTCATAGGTATAGATATTGAGAGTTCCAGAACAATATCTTAAATCTTTTTATTTTGATTTTAACATAAAGTTTTTAGTTGTAGAAATATGTAAGCGTAGATTTATTTAACAAATGGGCTTAGTGAAGCTGGGATGTTAAACCAGCATTTTACAATCACCTTGAGGTTCTTTTGGCTTTAGAATTTTATTTTTCAATTATGTATTTTTCTAGTCCTTTTTCTACTATTTAGTACCTAGTGTCAAATTAATTTCGCTAGATTTTGTTCTTTTTGTTTACCGTTCCCTTTTTTCAGTTACAGAATTAATTATTTTCTTGGAAAGTTTTATGGTAATTGGTATATGTCCCAATTTAGTTTACTTATTGAATAACCAAAAGATATATCAGTAGTATCTTTTTTGTTAATTAAGATAAGGCTTTAAATGACAAAGACATCAATTGAAGATGTATGATATGTATAATAGCATCTAACTACAAGTTAAACTTATTTAGTTATCCTAATCCATTTAATCTTACTATATTTGATGTGGTGATAATCATTTGCTAATTTTTTATATATGATGACTTATGAATAAAATTTGAATCGAAATTAAACAGGAATAATAAAAATAAATAAATATCCAAACAACTTAGGGCGAAGAAAATACATTTGTTTTTCAATGTGTTAAGGAAGATTGGCCTACATAGATTTTATTTAATCTCACTATATTTAATGTGATGATAGAGATTCTAGTCAATTGGAAATATTTTATTTCTTCGGACACTAGGTGCTACTTGCTTTGTAGTTCTAGGATTTCAGAGATGTGCATTGTGTCTTCTTTTTGGCTTGCCTATGTTTTTTAGGAATGAAGTGATAATTGTGGTTATAGTTGTGCATAATTAGTGAGAGTTATTGATTTGGCAGGAATTATTCAATTACAACATAGTTATGCTAGCTGTGATAGCCAGAGAGAGTTATGTATGTGTATATATGTATATATATAATTTTATCTCTTTGTTTTAATTATTTAATTTAGTTCTTATAAAATAATTAATATTTATTTTTATTTGCAGATTTTCAAAAAATGCATTTGGGGTCTAATGTTGATATAGTAAAATATTTTTACAATTTTTAATTCTTTTGTAATTTTTTTTAGTTTAGTTGAATTTATTTAATTATTATTCATTTATATAGATGCAGGTATATGAGAAGAATGTATTAAAAGTTATGGTCTATTAATTTAAATGTATGCCTTTTTTTTTAATTGGAGGACATTGAATATATTTTTAATTATAGGCCATGTTGTATTTATTTTTAATGTATGCTTTTTAGTGTAATTTTTAAGTTATGTTATATGTATTTTTAATTTATTTTTATTTATTATGGATATAGTATGAAAAATTTATTGGGTGTATGAGTCCATTTAGATTAAAAGTTCAATTGAAAAAAGCCTATATTTGATCTAGAACTAATTGAACCAAACTAAATCAATTGAAATTATTTCGATCTATTCGATTTTTGATTCTAACTACTTCGATTTTGATTTGGTTATTTTATTTTGCAAAGTTTGATTTTTAATCATTTTGGTTCGGTCCAAAATCAAACTAAACTGACCATTTGCACACCCTTAACATATAATAAATAACCTTTTATTCCAATCATGAAATACTGGACATATAATAAATATATATATATATATATATATATATATATATAAAATCATGTGCATACATTATTTATATTATATTATGCATATTTATTTATTATATTATACATATCTAGTATACTAAAAGTTATTATTTTATTATTTATATTTATACATATTATTATATATTTATGATGTTATATATTTACTATGTCATTTATATATTATCGTGCTCTATTTATTTATATTTATGTTCATATTCATTATGTCATATTTATGTTTATCATAATATATTTTAATCATATTATATATATATATATATATATATATATATATATATATATATATATATATATATATATAATTTTCTTTCTTTCTCTCTCTCTCACCTGCATACACACATATATTATTTATGTAATTTATTTTATCTCATTTGTTATATTTTATCCTTTTTTATTTATATTATGCGTTTTTTTCATATCATGCATTAATGTGTATTTGTTAGTGCAATCTAGAGGACATAGCATAGCTAACCCATTAAATATTTTATGTACTTAGTTATTTTATTTTTTATTTTTATTATTTTTATTATTATTATTATTATCATCATCATCATCATCGTCGTCGTCGTCGTCATCATCATCATCATCATCATCATCATCATCATCATCATTATTATTATTATTATTATTATTATTATTATTATTATTATATTGTGATATTAGAAAAAAAAAAGAATTTTTGATAGCTAAAAAGGAAAATATCACACCAAAGTATTTACATTAAAATGATTAGAATTTTATTAATAAAGTGGGACCAATGTCCCACTATATGTCTAAAAATAACACGAAAATAATAAGTTTTAATGTAAAAGAATATGTACATAATTAGTTAATAATGGAATTTCCTAATAAATTGGAATCATTCATCTTTATTTTTGACAAAAAAAACCCAATAAACGATCTTTTCATAAAAATGCATGTGGGGACCTATGTCCTCGTCAAAAAAGGATCATGAATCACCCATTTTATGGATATTTATTTATTACTTAGTGGATATAATACTTTTTTCATGATTTTACTATTTTGATATGCTATGATTTACAGCTTTTCAAATATAATTTATGTGTTTTTTTAATTTTCCTTTGCACGATTAAATGTGTGAGAAGAAGAATAAAATAATTAATCTAAAAAGCCTAATCATACTGCACTAATCAAAGGTATAAATAAAAATGAGGTTCAAAACCCTCTCTAGTTTTGATCTCATAAGGTTAGAACACCGTATCAAAACGTTGGGGTGATTATTTTTTACCAACCTTATAGTGCCCAACAAGATGCATCTTGAGGTCAATTGCCAATAATAAATTAGAAATAGCCTGAGATGCTATCTCATATCTTTTTGAGGCTCGGGACTCTACGAAATAGGTTAAATCTCTTGACTATTATGAAGCCACCAATCATTTGAGTGGGAGACCTTTATTTGGTTGACATTAAAAGTGGGTTTCAGTCTTAGATACTGCCCAATGCTCCAATTCCTTTCGTAAAAAAGGAAAAAAAGGTACATATGCATCACACTTCATCCCTAGAGATCACTTAGGAAATGGATGTAAACCTTGACTTAATTGTTTGGTGAAACAAAAGGTCAAAGGTTTCCTGTAGAATTTTTTTCCTCCAACTTCAGAGATGGGAAGGTTCAAAGGTGAAAAAAGTAGTGCACATCACTTTCAAAGTATAAACTCCCTGGATCTAATGAATCATAGTATAAAAAACCAGTTTTTGATTCTTCGCTGTCTTTTTCAGAGCTTACATCATCCTTCATTTCAACATTTGTACCTTTATCGCATTGATCTTCTTTTGTATTTCTTCTGGAAATAGAGGCATTGTACTTCCTAACTCTATCTCTATTAGCAACTAACTTTTCCTCTTCATCATTAGCATAAACATTTATGTGTATTAAAAACTCTTTGTCTTTATTTCCACTATAGCTCATTCCTTACCTTTTCTTTTCCATTTGGCTTAACACCAAATCCACTAGTTTCTCCCATAAATTTCCTAAATGCCTTCTTTGCTTGCCTTTCAAACTTATCTATTTCTATAGGTTCATTTGAATACCATCTTGAATAGTTGTTTCCTCTTCATACTTTATGTACAACTCAAAGATAGAGCTTTCATCAACCATTGATTGATGTTATTTATGCCCCTATTATCCCTTTATAAAATGCAGTATGTTAGGTTGAAAAGTATAAAATAAAAGGATTTAATTGAGCTGTAACCAAACTCTTTAATATAAGAGATGAAGTTAGGATGGCTTAAGTGATCTAGATCAAACTTTTTCTTCTACAACACTATATATCCCACCACAATACTCAAAGGATCCCTTTTTACTTAGTTTAAATACTCCTTTATGATAAAGCACAAATCTCATTCTCATTACTAATATTTGTCAAAAATAAAATTAATAATAATATTTTACCCATCTTTCATCAAAAATTGATAAAAGCATCAAACCCTAACAGGACACATTATTTATGATACCCTCATACACCCTAAAAGGAACATGAGAGCTTTATAAAACTTAATCAATTTATCTTATTATTTATTTTGTTAAATAGAATTAAACATCAATCATAAGTTCATTACATTATTATTACTCATGTCAATATGTTATAATTATTATTTCTCATTAACTTTAAATGTATCCTTATATATAAAAACATATTATACAGAACCAAAAATTATTTATATTATATTATTTGTACACTATTACATATAATTTGTCCTTTACACTATACAAATACAAAATGATATATCAAAACTTAGACTTCAAGCTTTGCACTTTATGGCCTACAGATGTTGGATCTATCCCCTCTACATATGTATATATATATATATATATATATATATATGGGAAAGCACTCATGTTGGACAATAGCTCAGTGGGCAAATAAATGATGCAAATGACCCCTTAGCAAAGTCATAAATATAAATGATGCAATATACTAATATAAATGTCACAATAAAACATTTAATAACTTAAAATACAATAATATTCATTTTACTTAATAATAATACATGCAATAAGTAATCATGCCAAATTCCACCATCCATCACATAAATGTGCACAAACATGTCAAAGATTCACTAAATCATTTACACTACTAGAAACAAATCTCTTATCACTTTTAATCATGTGGATATTCTATCAATGCCTGAATTCCCATTAATTGTTGATAATGGGAATAATCATTGGATTCCGATAAGCAGTATGATATAATCTCAAATCACTAGATATCAATAGGTATCAAATACTAGACACCTTTTAATGCTAACATTAGTAGCTGCAAGCACTATTAAGGTACACACTTTGATGATTAATTACTTATATCATATTCATTACATCACATATTAACAATAAACATGTGCTTGTATAGTTTGGTGAACATCCAAGGATGGTCGGTTCAAATTTAGGAACATTAGGATTCATAACACTCACTAATATACTTAAAGCATGTCTTATGTACCTAATTTCTTATATTCATGTTAAGTGCACATTCCATATTTTAATGTAAAATCATACATTTTATGTATGATAAGCCATGTTATATCTATATACATGTGATTATAAGATTCTAAAAATGTTCGAGAAAGTTCAAAAATGTTTCAGTACTTCTCGATGTCTAAAAGTCAGTAGGGTGGATTGCATTCTATCCAGTCCAAAATGTATCAATATGACTAGATTGGAAACCAATCTAGTCAGGTTGACTTTAATACCTAGTTTTTCAACAGATAATATTTTTGGTTTAACTTGCACAGGGATTTAGGCAAAGTGGTCTTCTAGACAATTATTTTCTTATGTCTCTAGTTTTTAAAAAATCAAAAGTCAAGTCATTTGGACATACTTATATCTAAAGCTGTCACTAAAAGAGTGCAAACTACTTTATTTAATAGGTTTACTACCATCAGTTTGCTTCAAGCCAATTTTCATTAGTGTTAAAGGCAAAAAAAATTTGACTTCCTCATAAAACATTTAATTTTGGATGTCTAGTTTAAGATCCCTTTTTAATAACTCTAATTGGAGTTCTTTAACTCTAGTTATAGGCAAAACACTGTCTATAAGTCACTTAAAAGCCACACCATATTTCATTCTACTAAACTTTTTCTATTCTACCTTTATTTAAACATGCTTTACCACTAAATGTTCACCCATACAACACTTCAACATCAAATATACATTCCAGTAATTGAAATCCAACATGTAAACATGCACATAAATAAGCAAAACTCCTATACCTCTTGAAGCTTATCTTTTTCCTCCTCTTGTCTACACTCTCTCCTTCCCTTTTGTCTTTAACTATTTCTTCAGCTTGAATCATAAAATACCAACAAGTAATCATTCAAAAATCTCATATACACTTTTTAACTCACATATTAAAGGAGAAAATAAGTAGAAGAAGAAAGAAATCCCTGCTTAAATCACTAAATACTCACCTAGATCACTTATATCTTTAACTTCTTTATCTCTCTCAAACCAAAGCAAAAACTAAAGAGGTTTGAAAGAAGAAGAGAAAGAAGAAAAAGTGGAAAATTTTATAATTTTGATAGGTTTGACCTACCAAGGAAGTCCAAGAAGGGTCTGCCTTAATTAATTAGACACAATTTTAGAAAAAGGCTTCATGTCAACATTTCATTGGTGTAAATTTTTGGTCCTTGACAAAATGTCATCTAATTCTTTTTCTAATTTTTATTCACTAATCACTTTAAATTATTATTCCTCCTTTCAATTTAGTCCTTCCTCTAATGCATAAATTACTAATCACTCAATCATTTACATGCCCTCAAGAATAGCTTAAATGTTGAATATGTCCTAAAAAACACAATTAAAATTATTTTACTTTAAAACTTATATAATTATTCACCCTAATCCATTTAGGGTACATCTTAGGGCCTTACATTTCTCTTCCTCTTAAAGAATTTTATCCTTGAAGTTCTTCCTATTACCTAGCATACATTAAACTATCTCTAAATAATAACCTTATATAAACATAAATAGTATATAAAACATACCAGGAAAATTCTCTAGATCATCATTCTCTTCCTTAATCATCGCATATACTCAAGTTGGAGTACCATGAGCTACCAATCTCTCTATAGTCTCAAATAACACTTGTTTAACTCTACCTCTACTAGCTTCAGAAGCATTCACATTACCTCAACTCGCCTACGAGATTAAATGCTATTGAATCTAAGGCCAATTGGTAAGCATATGTTTCTTACTTCCACACTTGAAGCAAGCTCTAGTAAGCTTCTAACACACTCCTTAATGTTATTTTTGATAGTGATCACACATCAATAAAGTGCTTCCTTTTGATTCTAGGTTTGGGTAGCTTGCTTATCATGAGCCTATTGAACCTTCTTACCAATAACTATTCCACTGTCTTGCGACTTTCTCTTCTACTCTTTCTTTTGCTTCACTAATTCTGGTTCTTCTACTTTTAAGGTAGCTGCTACCAATTAATAATGGTTTACTATTTGTATAGTAGTTATTGCCACTAAAGATCCTCAAATGGTCTCATTCAACCCATCATTGAATTGTTAACATCTAAAGTCTTCGGTTAAAAGTGCATCCAGCATATACTTTCTTAATTGGCTGAATTTATTTTTATATTCAGCCATTATCATGCTCTTTTTCTTTAAACTTACAAACTCTTTCCATTTGGCCTCTCTATAGGCTTTGGTAATATACCTCTTCTCAAACTCTTGGATGAAAAAATCATATTTTAGCTTAATGAGTCACTGAGGATTCTAGAGCACTAACTTTCATCAGTCATAGGCTAGCCCTTATAAGAGTGACACTACATAGATCATTCACTAATTTTGTAGATAATAAATCTCCTACAGTAGCCTCCCTATCTTTTCTAACCAAAATTCTACTACATCTAACTCATCCACTAATGTGCCTTTAAACTTTTCTACTCTTCTCTTCTTAATTAGATCGGTAGGAGCTTTTGGGGTAGTCAACCTATCTATTATCTACATTGTTATAGAATTGATTGTAATTATTTATAAAATATTTAGTTTCCATGTACAAAATAGGAAGGTTATAGGTTGTCTAGTTTCCTAATTAGTTTTCTATTCTTGTATATATATTTATGTTTCTTCAATACAAAATGGAGAATATTATTCTCCCATTTATTTTTTATTCATGGTATCGGAGTATTAGGCTCTTTTGGAAATTTTTTAGGTTTTCTGTTTCTAGGTTCTCAATTTTGGGATTTGTATATCCTATTACTATTCCTTTTAGTGTTAATTTTTTTGTGACCATTTTGTCTCACCTTCGGTATTAAAAAGAGCATATAGGGTATTTTTGGCCTCTCTACAAAATTTGGTGTCCATCCTATATGTGAGTGAGCCTCATATACCACCATAGTTCCCATCCCCTTCCTCAGCACCGATATATGAAAGGGCATGCAGTGTCCTATTACCCTCTGATTCATTTTTTGACATCACCTAGCTATCCCTAATTAGATCCTTAAGTCAGATTCTTTATTTAGTCTCTTCTGAAGGTACATCCTTCTCGATAGTTTTTAGTTCTATTCTCAGAGAATTTTTCTTCCCCTCTCTATGGTTTTTGTTTCTATTCTCTAGAGTTTTTGGTCTATTGGCTTATTTGAGGAGCTAATGAAATCTTTGGATTTTGTTTTTAGTTATGGTTATGGTATTTGAGTGGTGTTTTTCACTAGAACTTATGTGTTTATTTTCTACTTTGTAATTGCATAGGGTGCATCACACTTGCTATGGAAATTTTAAGTTCTTTATTTTGTTTTCTCTTTCTCTCTTATGGATTTGGATTGCATTTTATTAAGAGATTGGTTTTTAGGTTATTTGTCACTAATGTTTGGTTATTTGTGATGTGTTTGTTTTACTTGGCTATGTTACCTACTCTTTGCAACTTAGTATTATTTAATATGAGTTAGAACAAGAACATGGTGTGCTATTATTTCCATAAACTTGGTCATATAAAATGAATCTGTGGAAAATTGCATAATCAAAAGACTAAATTAGCAAACATTGCTACCACATATACCTCTAATAAGTATATTATGATTTTTACAGATAAGTATGCAAAATTTACTCATTATTAGAATTATTTGAAAGCTTTACCTACCACTACTCTTGTTGAGGTAGTGAATCCAAATACATGTCTTTTATCCTCCCCATCTCAATAGGTCACTGATTCTGGTGCTATAGATCATATGATGGGTAAATCAAGTGTATTCTTTACTTTTCAATCTCATAGATCTTCTTCTCCAGTTACAATGGCAGATGGATCACTTTCTCATGTAAATAGATCTAGAACAACTAACCCAACTTCATCAATTTCTCTAGGATCAATTCTACATATACCAAAGCTAGCTTTTAACTTGGTTTCTGCAAGTAAACTCACATATGATCTTAATTGTTGTATTTCCTTCTTTCTTGATCATTGTATCTTTTCAAATCTTGTAATGAAATAGACCATTGGTAAAGGTTACTTCTCAGAAAGTCTTTATATTCTTGATAGAAAGATAGCAGGGTCGGTTGTTTATTCTAGTGTTTTATCTCATTTTGAAGCACACTGTAGGTTGGGGAATCCTTCTTAACTATGTCCTTAATTTTCTAATGTTTCTTCTCTTGATTGTAAGTCATATTAGTTTTCCATGCTCCATTATAGCTCTTCAAGTGCTCAGATTAATAAATGAGCTAATTTTGCATTTGAATTAGTTCATTTAGATGTTTGGGAACAGTGTTTAGTAGTGGCCTAACCCGAGTTTAAGTACTTTGTAACATTTATGGTGATTACTCTCGTATAACTCGGTATTTTTTTTATGAAAAGTCATTCTAAATTATTCGCTCATTTTTGTACTTTAATGCTGAGATCAAAACATAATTTTATATTTCTGTTCCTATATTGAGGAGTAATAATGTAAAAGAATACTTTTCAAATTCTTTTCAAACATACATGACTTAGAATGGCATACTTTATCAATCCTCATGTCCTAACACACAATCGTAAGATGGAGTTACTGAAAGGAAAAATAGATATCTGCTTGACAGAACATGCGCTCTTTTATTTAAGATGAAAGTTTATAAATAATTCTTGGCTGATGTTGTATCTACTATTTATTTCTTGATTAATTGTATGCCCTCTTCAATGTTCATTGGTAAGACTCCCTACTCTATATTCTTTTTCCATCTAAGACATTGTTTCCTATAAAAGTAAGAATATTTAGGAGCACTTGTTTTGTTCAGGATGTTCAACCTCAAATTACTAAATTGGATCCAAAGTCACTAAAGTGTATCTTCTTAGGGTATTCTCATCTTTAAAAGGGGTATATATGTTATTGTCTAGAACTTAATAGGTATCTTATGTCTATTGATATTACTTTTTGGGAAAATAAACCTTTTTATCCATCTTCTGATTCCACAAGTCATGAGGAGGACAACCATTGGTTGGGCTACAATGTTATCACAAGGCTAGCAGATGATCTCATTCCTGTAATTCCTACTCCAAGTGATCATATTCCTACTATTGTAGGTGACTCAGCTCCATCTTCTTCTGTTCTTGCTTTAGCAAAGCCACTTATTACACAAGTATATTCTAGAAGACATGGAACTTGTAATACAATTCCTACATTAGATTCATCCTCCAATCCAATCCTAGATGATTTTGATCTTTCCATTGCCCTACAAAAAGGCAAATGCCAGTGTGCCTATCGTATTGGTAATTTTATTTCTTATGATCATTTATCTTCATCTATGTGTTCTTTTTTGCTTCTCTCGACTCGATTTCTGTTCCTTAAACTATTAAAGAAGCTTTATCTCATACCGGTTGGTGTGATGCAATGATAGAGGAGATAAATGCTTTAGATGAAAATCACACCTGGGACTTGGTTGATTTGCCTAAAGGGAAGAAGGTTGTGGGATGCAAATGGATTTTTATAGTCAAAGTTAATCTAAATGGTTTTATGGTTCAGCTTAAAGCTCGACTTATTGCTAAAGGATATGCTCAAACTCATGGAGTGGATTATTCTTACACTTTCTCTTTGATTTCCAAATTGAGTTTTGTTCTATTCATAATTTAGTAGCTTTCCATTGTTGGCCCTTACATCAGTTGGACATCAAAAATGCTTTCCTTCATGATGACCTTCAGCAAAAAGTCTATATAGAGCAACCACCTAGTTTTATTGCTCAGAAGGAGTATGGGAAAGTTTATCATCTGAAGAAATCCTTATATGGATTGAAGCAGAGTTCTCGTGCTTGGTTTGGCGAATTTACTAAGCTTGTCCAAGAGTTTGGGCTAAAAAAGTCAGTGTGATCACTCAGTTTTCTACAAACAATCAGAAGCTAGCATTATTCTTCTTATAGTTTATGTTGATGATATTATGCTTACAGAGAGTGATTCTATAGGTATCTTTTCACTTAAATCTTTCATACAATGTAGATTTCACACTAAAGACTTGGGCCAGTTAAAATATTTCTTGAAAGTAAAAGTGTTGAGAAGTAAGAAGGAAATTCTTCTATCCAAGAAAATATGTTCTTGACTTGCTTGCAGAAACTGGAAAACAAGGAGATATGCTATGAAATACTCTTATAGTTCCTAATTTACAACTTACCAAGGAAGATGGTAATCTTTTTGATGATCTAGAGAGATACCAAAAGTTAGCTAGAAAGCTAAATTATCTTATAGTAACTCATCCAGATATTGCATTTTCAATGAGCATTTTTAGTCAATTCATTGCTGCTCTTACAGTCAAGCATTGGGAAGCTTTAGAGCAGATCTTGTGTTATTTGAAAGTTGCTCCTAAACTAGGTATATTGTATAGTAATCATGGGTATACTCATATTAAGTGCCTTATCAATGCTAATTGGGAAAGTTCTAAAATTGATAGGAGGTTAACTATAGGCTATTGTATTTTTGTTGGAGGAAATTTAATGTCTTGAAGGAGCAAGAAGCAAATTGTGGTTTCCAAATCTAGTGTAGAATATGAATAAAGAGCTATGTCATAGTCCGTATGTGAAATCTTATGGATTCATCATTTATTTGCTAAAATTGGTATAGATCACTTGTATCCAACAAAACTTCGATGTGATAGTCAAGCTGCTCTTCATATTGTCTCTAATCTAGTATATCATGAATGGACCAAGCATATAAAAGTTGATTATCATTTTATTTGTAAAAAGATTCAAGATAATGTCATCTCAAAGGAACATATGAAGGCATGAGAACAATTAGATGATTTGTTCACAAAGGCCTTAAATGACCCTCGGGTTGAATATTTTCTGTAATAAGCTAGACATGACTAATATCTATACTCCAGCTTAAGGGAGAGTGTTACAGAATTAATTGTAATCATCTTTAGAATATATAGTTTCTATGTACAAAGTAGGCAAGTTATAGGTTGTTTATTTTCCTAAATAGTTTTCTGTTCTTATGTGTGTGTGTGTGTGTGTGTGTGTTTCTTCAATACAAAATAGAGAATATTTATGTTTTGTTATATGCATTAATCCTTGCACTGATGCTAGATTACCTTGAGCAGAATCTAGATTTCCTACTAGAGGTGGTTGCTTAGGTTCAGTCAGGATATCATGTACTAGGTTTACACTTCTTGCAGTCTCACCTACATCTTTACAAGGATCTGACTCTATCTTTACTAGTATCTAACTCCATCTTTGCCCTATATAGAACAAAATTTGCATTAAAGGCATAACACTAAATAGACAGACACATCTAATATATTCTCCAACATCATATAGTCCAGAGTTGCCTAAACCTAGGCTTTGATACCACAAAATTGTGACTCCCTCATATTCCCTAGAAGGAATATGAGAGCACTACAAAACTTAATCACTTCATTTTATTACTTATTTTATTAAATAGAATTAAATATCAACCATAAGTTCATTACATTATTCTTACTCATGTCAATATGCTATAATTATTATTTCTCATTAACTCTAAATGTATCCTCAGATATAAAAACACACACACACACACACACACACACACATATATATATATACAGAATCAAAAATTATTTATATTACATTGTTTATACACTGTTACATATAATTTGTCCTTTACACTATACAAATACAAAATGATAGACAAAAACTTAGACTTCAAGCTTTACTCTTTATGGCCTACAAATGTTGGAATTTCCCCTCTACACCTATATACTTATACAAAAAAATACTCGTACTGAGCAATAGCTTAGTGGAGAGATAAACAATGCAAATGACTCCTCAATGAAGTCATAGATATAAATGATGTAATATATCAATATAAATGTCTCAATATAACATTTAATAACTTAACATACAATAAAATGCATTTTACTTAATAATACATGCACTAACTAATCATACCAAATTTACCATCCATCACATTAACGTGCACTAACATCTCAAAGATTCACTAAATCATTTACACTATTAGAAATAAATCTCTTACCACTTTTTGTCATTTGGATACTTTATCAATGCTTGAATTCCTATTAATTGTGGCTAATGGGAACAATCACTAGATATTGATGAGAAGCATCAAACACTAGAGACATAAGTCTCGAATCACTAGATACCAATAGGTATCAAACACTAGACACTTTTTGGTGCCAACATTAGTAGCTGCAAGCACTATCCCTCATAGGCATGCCTATCAATCCACACCTATGTGAAATTCAGTCTCTCATTTAGACATTCATAATTCACTAGTATTATATTCAATCCACTTATGTTCATATAGTCATCATATATTTTAAAGCATGCCATAATATTCATATAACCATTTATGCATAATTAGATTCAAACACTTGAAATATGATTTCAATCATATTTGCAATAAACTTACCACTAGCGAAGGCATATAAACGAACATTTATACACTTACAATCCATTTTCATGCATGTTATTAAGATACACACTTTAATGATTAATTACTTATATCATGTTTATTACATCACATATTAACCATAAATATGTGTTTGTCCAATTTGGTGAATATCCAGGTATGTTCGATTCAAATTTAGGAATATTAAGGTGCATTACACTCACTAACATATTTAAATCAAGTCTTATGTTCCTAATTTCTTATATTCGTAATTAATACATATTCTATATTTCAATGAAATATTATTGGTGCGTTTACTTATAGAAAATAGTTTTTTGTTTTCTTAGAAAATTGGTGCATTCATTTTTCGTAGAAAATTTAGAAATCGTTTTTATTTATCAACAAACAAAAAAATAGAGTGTTTATTTTTTATGTATATATATATATATATCTGTGTGTGTGTGTGTGTGTGTGTGCACACACAAGAACACACGCACAAGCACACACACACACACACACACACATACATACATACATACATACATACATACATACATACATATATGTATGTATGTGCGAATGTATGTATATGTGTGTGTGTGTGTGTGTGTGTATGTATGTATGTATATGCATGTGCATACATACATATATATATATATATGCATATGTATGTGAATATATGCACATACATATACATGTATTTATGCATACATACATATATACATTTATGTGTATGTATGCACATACACATACATATACATATGTATGTATGTATGCACATACAAGTAAATACAAATACATGTATATGAATATGTATGTGTATTCATGTGCATATGTATATATGTATATGCATAAATACATATTTATATGTATATGTATGTATATAGACAGATAGATACATATACGTGTATGTGCGTACATACATACATACATGTATATGTGTATGTATGTATTTATATTTGTATGTATGTATGTATGTATGTATGTATATGCATATATATGTGTATATATGCACATATATATACATACATATACATATGTATGTATACATATACATATACATAGACATATGCATATGTATGTGTATATGCATGTATGTATACACACATATATACATATCCATATGTACATATGTATGCATATACTATATATACATGAATATACTTATGTATGTACGCACATACAAAAACATGCATATGCATGTATATGTATGTGTATATACGTACATATATATATGTGTGTGTATTAATATTATTTAAAAATTTGAAAAATATCTTTTATTAGTTTTTCAATCTCTTATTTATTTTGGAAAACTGGAAAATTCATTTTCTGTATTCTATTTTAGAAAACTGATGAAAATAAACATAATCTCTATTTTCTATTTTCTATGAAAAATTTTTCTGGAAAACTGGAGAAATTTTTTGTAAGTGAAAAGGTTCTATACATTTCACATATAATATGTCATGTTATATCCCTATACATGTGTTTATAAGGTTTTAAAAATGTTCGAGAAAGTTTGGATATGTTTCGGTATCTAAAACTCAATAATAGGCTAAAATAAGGGGGGTATCTGATTGGATTGAAGTCAATTCAATCAAGTGGGTTGTATTCCGTCCAGTTTAGAATGCATCAACACGAGGGTTGACTTTAATACCTAGTTTTTCAACATATAGCTTTTGTAGTTCAAATTGCATAAGGATTTAGGCAAAGAAAAAAATTATTTTTAGGCAAAGTGATCTTCTATAAAATTGTTCGCCATTGTCTCTAGTTTCCATAGAATCAAAAATCAAGTCATTTGGACATCTTAGCCCAAGATATCACTAAAAGAGTGCATACTACTCCATTTGATAGGTTCACTACCATCAATTTGCTTTAAGCCAATTTTCACTAGTTTTAAGGGCAAAACAAGAATTTTACCTCTATAAAAAATTAAGTTATGGATGTCTAGTTTAAGCACCCTTTGTAATTACTCCTATTGGAATTAAGTTATAAGTAAAATACTATCTGTAGGTCACTTGGATCTTGCACTAGATTTCACTATACTAAACTTTTTCTATGTTATCTTCATTTAAACATGCTTTACACTACAAAAAAAATGTAGAATAGCAATGAAAATTAGTGATAACAATAAAAATCATTTATAAATGCACCATATAGTGACAACTTATGTGATAAAAAATTAATATCATTGCAAATATTGAAAGAGTTGGTGGAAAAATAAATATTGCGACAAATTAGCAAGAACAAAATATTGTTGTTGCTAATATCACGCGCCAAATTTTTAGCGCAAGAAATTGCGACGACAAAAGAAGATTTAGCAAGAACATTATTGTCACAATTTAGCAATAATATTGTTGTAGCTAAATTTACAACAGCGATATCTCTAATTTAGCAAAATATACTATTATGTTCATATAGCTCTATTGGCGAGAGCATTGTTGTAGCAAATTTTTGTCACCAATTAGCGAGAACAGTGTTGTAGCTAATCAGTAATAATAATATTGTCGCTAATTTAACAAAATATACTCTTTCATTTATATAGGTCTATTGGCGACAATGTTATTGTCGCTAATTAGCGAGAACAACGTTGTAGCTAATTGGCAACAACATTGTTATCGCTAATGTAACAAAATATATTTTAGTCATATAGATCTATTAGCGACAACATTGTTGTAGCTAATTAGTGAGAACAATGTTGTAGATAATTGGCGACAACAATATTATCGCTAATTTATTAAAATATACTATTCTATTCATATAAATCTATTAGTGACAATATTGTTGTCACTAATTAGCTAGAACAACGTTGTAGCTAATTTGCAACAACAATGTTATCGCTAATTAAGGAAAATATACTATTCCATTCATATAGATCTATTAGCGACAACATTGTTGTAGCTAATCAATGATGACATTGTTGTATCTAATTGGTGATAATAATGTTGTTGCTAATTTTGCAAAATATACTATTTCATTTAGATAGATCTATTGTTGTCGCTAATTAGCAAGAACAACATTGTAGCTAATTGGCGACAACAATGTTGTCGTTAATGTAACAAAATATATTATAGTCATATAGATATATTGGCAACATCATTATTGTAGCTAATTAGTCAGAATACTGTTGTCGCTAATTGGCGACAACAATGTCGTTGCTAATTTAGGAAAATATACTATTCCATTCCTATAGATCTATTGGCGATAACACTGTTGTCGTTAATTAAGAAAAATATATTATTCCATTCATATAAATCTATTGGCGATAACATTGTTGTAGCTAATCAGTGACAACATTGTTGTAGCTAATCAGTGACAACATTGTTGTAGCTAATTGGCGACATGAAAATATTATCACGAATTTTGCAAAACATACTATTCAATTCATATAAATCTATTGGTGACAACATTGTTGTCACTAATTAGCGAGAATAATATTGTAGCTAATTTGCGACAACAATTTTATCGCTTATTAAAGAAAATATACTATTCCATTCCTATAAATCTATTGGCGACAATATTGTTGTAGCTGATCAGTGACAACATTGTTGTAGCTAATTGGCAACAACAATATTGTCGCTAATTTTACAAAATATACTATTCCATTCTTATATATCTATTTGCGATAATATTGTTGTAGCTAATTAGCGACAACATTATTGTAGCTAATTGTTGTCGCTAATTTGGCAAAATATACTATTTCATTCCTATTGATCTATTGGTGACAACATTGTTGTCACTAATTAGTGAGAACAATGTTATAGCTAATTGGCGACAACAATGATGTCGCTAATTTAGCAAAATACTATTCGGTTCAAATAGCTCTATTGGCGACAACATTATTCGTTGTAGCTAATTGGCAACAATAATGTTGTCGCTAATGTAATGACTACCAATGTCTGCTGTATTTTTATGCCATATCTTTAATGCAATTATATAACGCTAATAATAATAAAAAAACCACTTTTTAAGTAAATATTCCATTTTTTTATTAATTTCAATATTTACTCATAGTTATAATATTTCCTTACTATTCAAATTGTTATTTTAATTCTCAATACTTAAATTTTATTTATATTTAGTTAGATCATTTTATTTATTATATTTGGCTAGTACATTTTTTCGTATCAAAATTAAGATAAATTAAATTGCTAGTATTTAAATTAATTACATTATTATCTTTAGATCTAATAATATCAATTATTATTAATTATATAATAAGGAGAACTAAATTGCGACAAATGGGTTCTCGTAAAAGTAGCTACAAAAAAGGTTGTCACCAATTTAGGGATAGCCATGCCCTAGCTAATTACCCAAAATTTTGAGCGGGAGATAAAAACATTTCTAAATCCCTAAAACCTTATTCCCTTACATGCTGCCACCCTTTTCTACTTGCCCCCCTCTCTCTCTCTTCTAGTTAAAATTCCTCTCAGATCATTTGCTTTCCAATTCGACCGTATACCCAAGGCAATTGAAGAAATTGAGTTGAATTTTGTGGTCTGAACAAGTAGGGAGAAGCTAGTGTTGTCAAGATGAAAAGATTGTATCCAAAGTTGAGCGACGAGTATGAGAAAGCAGTTCAAAAATGCAAGAGGAAGCTTAGAGGACTAATTGTCGAGAAGCACTGCGCTCCCATCGGCATCCTGGTTAATTTGATTTGGTATTCTTATCTGATAAATTGATTTGATTTGAAAATTACACTTGATCGACCTTCCGAGTTTTATACTTGTAATTACTAGGATTTTTTCTTGATTTGGTTAAATCTTAGGTGGTTTTAACTGAGTTTAGTGAATAGTTAATTAGTATTTTTTTCCTAATTTTGTGATGGTGATTGATACAAAATCGCCCATCTAGCTCCTTTAACACCCCCTTTTGGACTACCAATTTCGGTGCTTGGGTATGGAACAACAATTCATCCTTGACCGTTGGATCCAGAGGTATGATTTTACTTATCTAAGTATTGAACAATTTCTTAATTGTTAATGTAATCAAAAGGCTATTTCTTCTTTTTGTTGTATTTTCTAATCATCAAGCATCTAGAAAATTATTGCTTTGATGCTATTCTTATGGCCAACCATGAACATGACATTTTGTTTTCTCTCTGTCCTTTGTTTTCATGCTTTGTTATTGCTATAAAAATTATGAATCATAATATTTAGTTCTTCGCCTTATCGATTGACATATCATATTTGTGTGTGTAAGTTTTTTAATATTGGCCTTTTAATGTTGTATAAGACCAGTTTCATGATGAATTTAATAATTGAAATTATAAAGACAAAAACTAAAAGCACAGTTTTCTTTGTAAAATGTACATTTTTTACAAGGCATGAGCCTTTTTCTCCTAATAGACATCGAAAAATTATTCGAGTTGCAAATTTTCAATTTTAAGTTTAGATGATTAGTGTCAAGACCTTATTAGGGTTGCTATACCATATTATGTATGCTAGGTCGTACCAAACTAAATGTTACTGAAATCAATGGAGAATAATTCTATAGCATTCTTATCTTCTTACATTTTTTCTTGTTCTTTTTATTTTGGTAAAGGGTCATGATCATATGGTCATTGTATAGATCCTAGAACTTAACTTAATTAGTAAGGATCTATTAAGAGAAAGCATAATGAAATTTGCAAAAACTTAACCCTTATTTCTCTTATTTGTATAGGTCCAATCTTGCTTGAGGACAATCACTTGATAGAGAAACTTGCCAATTTTGATAGGGAGTGAATTCCAGAGCGCGTTGTCCATGCCAGGGGGCTAGTGCAAAGGGTTTTTTTGAGGTGACTCGTGATATCTCTCACCTTTCATGTGCTAATTTCCTGCGATCTCCTGGAGTGCAGAGAGGTAATGTTTATATTTTTTGTTATCCCATTTCTGTAATGTCCAGTTGACAACAGATGCTTATGATGTTAATCATAGTGGCGTTCTTTGTATTCTTTATTATAATAATGGGTTATGCTGATAAATCTTTAGTCAACATTCGAGAGTTTTGTTCTCTCATCTTATTGTTTTCCTCTCTTTCTTGTTAACTCAGGGTAACTTTTATCTTGTGGGAAACAATTTCCCTCTGTTTTTCATCTGTGATGGAATGAAATTCCTAGATGTGGTATATGCTTTTAAGCCCAACCCTAAGTCCCACATCTAAGAGAGCTGGAGGATCTTTGACTTTTTATCGCACCATTCTTGAAAGTTTGTATATGCTTACCTTTCTCTTTGACGATTTGGGTATTCCACAAGATTACAGGCACATGGAAGGCTCGGGGTGTCAACACTTGTACTCTGGTTAACAAAGTTGAAAAAGTTCATTATGTGAACTTTCACTAGAAACCTACTTGTGGTGTTAAGTGTTTGATGGATGATGAGGCTGTTAAGGTTAGAGGAACTAATCCTAGCCATGCTACTCAGGATCTATATGACTCGATTGCAGCTGGAAACTATCCAAAATGGAAACTTTACATCCAAATTATGGACCCTGATCTCCAAGATAAATTTGACTTTGATCCATTTGATGTGACAAAGACCTGGCCTAAGGATATCCTACCCCTGCAACCAGTTGGTTGTATGGTCTTGAATAAGAACATTGATAACTTCTTTGCTAAGAATGAGCAGCTTGCATTCTGCCTTAGTATTGTGGTTCCTGGTGTTTCATATTCAGAGGACAAACTACTCTAAACTAGAATCTTTTCATATTTTGATACTCAAAGGCACCATCTCGACCAAACTATCTACAGTTACCTGTTAATGCTCCCAAGTGTGCTTATCATAACAATCACCATAAGGGTTTCATCAATTTCATACATAGGGATGAGTAGGTATTGATACTCTGGCCTTCTCTTGTGTTCTTACTTCCCCAACCCCTGTTTCCAGTAAATTTGGATCATGCTCTGGTTAATCATATGGATTACTATCTGGACTAGTGGTTTGGGAAAATATTTAAATTATTGACTTGATTGGCTGCTATTACTATGCTTTCTCTTTTAAGTTTCTGATATGGTTTAGTGCTGTGGTGCTATTTGTCAGGTCAATTACTTCCCATCCAGGTATGATCCTGCTCTTCATCGTGAGCCATATCCTATTCCTACTGCAATCTGCAGTGGAAAGCGTGAGAAGGTTGGTTTTTATGACTAGTGGAGCCTAATATAACAGTGTTGCATATTGCACATTTTATTTGTGTGGGTATGTGTGTGTTGGAAATGTTTTACTTACATATAGCTGTATGGTCTATTACATATCACATTTTGTCTTATAATTGACCAATTACTGCAGTGTGTTATTCCAAAGGAGAATAATTTCAAGCAACCTGGGGAGAGATATATGTCATTCTCACCTAAAAGTTGCATTTGCAACTATGATATAATGTGAGGCTATACAATTGTTTTCAAAGATCTAGTAATGTTTACCTATTTCATTTCAATTAGCATTTCATATATTGTTGGGTTTAAATTTTTATTACCATGTTTATTTTAAAAACTTGTTCATTATGGAGAAACATGATATACTCATATGCTTCATCTAAAGTACTAGACTTTTTTAGACAGCCAATGTCAAAATACCCTTTTAACTCTATGTGAAATGGAAAATTTCAATGCTTATGCTATTGGTTTGATATGAGATCATGTTCAATGCTCCAAACTATGGCAAATGTAGGCTACATTTGATTGTCTCCTGAAAACCTATGGATTTTTCCTAACTTTTGGAGGGAAACCTGGTTCACCAAGTCTCTATTCCAGGAGTACACAGATCTTTGGGGAAAACCAACTAACGTGTCGGTTGAAGATGCGGAGAGGGTGGATGCTTGATACAGGTAGCCTTTTGAATATGAAATATAGGGTTTTGGATTTCTGTTTTAATTACTTAAAGGACTATAAGAAGTATGTAATCATTTTGTTCTGTAGTCTTTAATCAAGATTTTTGGATTCAGTAATAACTTTTTCTTGTTGATTCCGTAAATTTGGAATTGGATTGATTTTGGTTTCCTTTCCTGTTATAGTTGAAAGTCGCTGCCCTATTATATAATAAGGATAACTAAACTGCAACAAATGGGTTCCCATCTAACAATGGTCTTGATATTTTTGTCAGGCTTCTTCAACCTATCAAGGACAAATTTCCTCTCTTGACTTTTGCTGATTTCTACCAAGTTTTTTGAGTTTATTTTATTGCCTTGCCTAAGTTATTTATTTTTGCTTTTTCTTTTTCTTTTTTTATAAGTACTATCCATTGTCACTATTAATTCAGATTTGCAACAAATAACGGGCAAAATGCTTCCTCTAAAGGATTAAAGGATGTTTCATTTCTATTTTTTGTTTGTGACTAAATTTTGATATTTATGCAGTTGATTGGAGTTGTTACTGTTGAAATTACTAGAGAACCTGCGATTCCTTTCCACCTCAGAAGATCGGTTTGTTATACTACTTATTGATTAACCTATTTTAGACAACAAATTTAAAATTAATTAAAGTTTTATGTGTCATTTAATGGTAGTTATACTAAAATGTTGAGGTTTATTATTCAAGACAAATCTAATCCACCCCTAGAAGGGCATTTACCTGATGTTACTAAAGAAAAGACGTGTTAACATGGCTTATTTGCTGTTATTTTATACGCAGGTCCGATCTCATCAAGAATCTTCTTAAAATAATCCTCCTGATTCTACATCATATACCGCTATCTCTACTGCTCAAGCTTCAGAAGAGGAGACCATCCACTCCATAGATTCAGCTACAACTAATGGTCAAACACTACAAAAAAAATACAGAATAGCGATGAAAATTAGCGAGGACAATAAAATTTGTTGCTAAATGCACAATTTAGCGACAACATTGCGACGAAAAATGATTTTTGTCGCAAATGTTGTTAGCTGTGAGTGGGAAAACAGATTTTGCGACGATTTAGCGAGCAATAATTTTTTTTGTAGCTAATTTTGGGCGCCAAATTTTTGGCGCAAAAAATAGAGACGACTTTGCGAGCAAAGACCCCTCGCTAAATCTTAATTCACGGCTAGAATGATAAATTAACCATTTAGCGAGGACTTAATCCTCGCTAATTTTGCGAGGAACAAATCCTCGCTAAATTAGCGAGGACAATTTCCTCGCTAAAGGTTTAATAGTTTAGCATTTGATATATTAACAATTTAGCGAGGACCTAATCCTCGCTAATTTTGCGAGGAACAAATCCTCGCTAAATTAGCGAGGACAATTTCCTCGCTAACGGTTTAATAGTTTAGCATTTGGTATATTAACAATTTAGCGAGGACTTAATCCTCGCTAATTTTGCGAGGAACAAATCCTCGCTAAATTAGCGAGGACAATTTCCTCGCTAACGGTTTAATAGTTTAGCATTTGATATATTAACAATTTAGCGAGGACTTAATCCTCGCTAATTTTGCGAGGAACGAATCCTCGTTAATTTTGCGAGGAATAAATCCTCGCTAAATTAGCGAGGACAATTTCCTCGCTAACGGTTTAATAGTTTAGCATTTTATATATTAACCATTTAGCGAGGACTTAATACTCGCTAATTTTGTGAGGAATAAATCCTCGCTAATTTTGCGAGGAATAAATCCTCGCTAAATTAGCATGGACAATTTCCTCTCCAACGGTTTAATAGTTTAGCATTTGATATATTAACTATTTAGCGAGGACTTAATCCTCGCTAATTTTGCGAGGAAAAAATACTCGCTAAATTAGCGAGGACAATTTCCTCGCTAATGGTTAAATAGTTTAGCATCTGATATATTAACCATTTAGCGAGGAACAAATCCTCGCTAAATTAGCGAGGAACAAAACCTCGCTAAATTAGCGAGGACAATTCCCTCGCTAATGGGTAAAGAGATTGCCATTTGACATATGAACCTAATTTTGCGAGGACTAAATGAACCTAATTTTGCAAGGACTTAATCCTCGCTAATTTTGCGAGGAAGAAATCATCGCTAAATTAGCGAGGATAAAATCCTCGCTAATGGATAAATAGGTTGCCATTTAATAGTGGGGTGAGTTTTAACCATTTAGCGAGGAAATAGTCCTCGTTAATTTAGCTTGGAGTGTAGTCCTCGCCAATTTAGTGAGGGAATGTCCCTCGCTATTCCCTTGCTATTTTACCGGGATCAATAAATAAATTTAGCGGGAAATTTCCCTCGAGGAAATTTCATGAACCTAGTCTCTTTTTAGTAAAACCCTAGTCTCTTTTTCTCTTTCATGTTTTATAACCTTTGTCTCTTTCGCTGCTATCTCGGCTTATAGACCTTCAGATCTTCAAACCTCTCTTCATTTGTGTTCTCTATTTCTTGACCTTCAGATCTTCGAACCTCTCTTCATTTTCGTTCTTGATTTCTTCAACTTTAGATCCTCGTACCTCTAACCCATTTGAAGATTTGTGTTTCTATTCAGGATTTCGGTCTCCGGCGAGGATGCCAGCAGAGCTCTAGCCAAGATGAGCTAGAACGAAGAAGACATCTCTCCTTCTTTGGAAGGCCTTACCGACAAAGAAATTGGCGTTCTTAATGACTGGGAGAAGAAATTTGAAGCTAAGTATCCCATCTTTGGTCGGTGTGTCTCTTGAATTTGCTTCCTTTCTGTGGTTTGTTTCCAAATCTGATTCGAAAGAGGTCTCGCATTGAAATTCTTGCCATTCATTTGAAACTTTGGTTACATTGATTATTGAAGTTGATTTTATCTGAGCCATTAACGCATACTACTGCACTTTGACTTGGGATTCAAATTTGGGCATCTGTCCATGGCAGAAATACTTTTATTGTTATGCGTCGCAGGCGATGGAGGATTGAAGGAAAAAGAGCAAACTTGGGAACAAAAGCGACGTCGTGTCCAAATCTAAAAGCGGTGCGTTTTGAGTATCTACACGTTTTATGCTGGCTTATTGCTGGGTATTTTTCTAATCAAAATTTTGGGGAAGAAATGTTCAGGTTGAGCAGAGCTCTGTTGAAAGAAGCTGGAAATGGAATCAGTAAGACTCTCTCAGAAATCCTGGTCTGTCCTCTCTCCAAGCGGCCGTTAAGGTGATCCATTACTTGATTTTCTTTTATTTATTTATTTTTTTAAGAATTCCGTTTTTGTGAAATTGTTGAAGTGATTTTGAGGTTTGAAGTTGAATTGTGTAGGTATTGCGTAGAAACGAATTCTCTTTAAGCGATGCTCTTGACCATTCTCTGTTATGTTCTGTTCTTTGTCTGTAGGTTTTTGAAGGAACATATGGTATTGACAACAAATTTACAACTGTGCAGTTCACAGGAGAGGTATAAAGTTCATTCATGGTTCTCTCGGTAGCTATGTGATTGTAACAAATGTGAGCAGTGATTCCATTTGTTGATTGAGGTTGGCCTTGACAGTTTGGTAGTTGTTTGATTGAAGTAAGGAGGAATAAAATATATTTTATTACTTGTTTCATTCGTGAATATCCTGCTTATTTTTCTTCCTATTCTGTGAGTAATGGTGGAAAAGGGTGCTGCTGGTCTCCTCATGTCACTTGCAAAATTGATGTTATTGCTTGCAGTATGATGAAGCTGAGAGGAGGCGAGAAATGGCAAAAAAATCTTTGGAGATATACACTCATTATTATGAACGATGGGCAAGCAATCAATCGGTATATACTATTAACTTTGTTCTCTTTCTTTCTCTGCTTTATTTTCATCTTTTATTTTCATTTTCATTTTTTGTTTTTGAACAAAAAAAAATATATCATTTTTCAATATTTTATAGTTTATTATGCATAACAAAGAGTGTTAGTTTAGACGCGTAGCAGAGATGTCAATTCTGTATTATGTTGAGAACTGATGAACTGATGTGACATTGACTTCACTTTTAAATTGTATAATTGCAATTAGTTTTTCCTAGTTACTTATTTATCTGGATTCTGATTCTTTAGGCTTTCCTGTTCTATTTATATGGAAATTTAGGATTACAATTTATTTAGGAATTTTCTTGTATCTAGGGCTATTGTAATTGTTAATTTATTTCTGTACTATTGAGTATGGTTTAGAATTTTCCTGTTCCAGAATTCTTAATCTAGGTAGTAATGGGGTTTGTCCAATTCTTAATTTTATGAACTATCAACAATTCTTTCCCTTCTAAAATGATTTTTAACTGCAAATAGGTTCTTGCTATGAAGTGAAACTGCGTGATAATCACTTGTGTGTTGAAAACTCCATGAAGAATTATTGCCCTGTCTGTGATGAGGTTTGTAATTCAGTCATTGCAAGTCCTGTACATTGAGCAAAGATTCGGTGTTATAACAGCCTTTTTATTGTGCCCACAGTATCTGTTTGACTCACTTAAAGGCGCAACAGTTATGAAGTGTGGACATACCATGCATTTGGATTGCTTTCAACAAATGGGAGAACAAAAGCAGTAAATTTTCTAGTTGCTTGTCTTTCTCATTTAGTTTTGACAAGTGAACAAGTAATAAATTGGATTCTTTACTCAGGTTCTGTTGTCCGATCTGCTCTAAGACTGTAATGACAATGTCACACGGGTGGGAAGTGCTAGATCAGGAGGTATTTAAGACTTCTTCCTGCCATAAGAGTATTGATGAAATTTTGAGACTAGACTATAAAGTTGCATGAAGTCTAGTCCATAAAATTATTTGAAGTCAGTGAAAACATGTTCTATGCACATAATGATTAACTGTCATGGCAAAAATCCTTAAGCCGTACTTTAGTTTGGTAGGACTCTGAAATTCTTGAAAGAGTTGGTACTGGACCTTCAGATGTATGGATTCTCTCGGTGTGTGTGTTTTTTCCTTTCAAATAAACTTGTTATGTTTATTTATTCGTTGAGTTGATTTGGTAGAATCAGGGTAAGTATATTGGCATGCCAGAAAAAGTTAGAAATTTAAGTAGGTTCAATGCTAGAAAGCCTTTCGCCAAACTTGCCTCTGGC
Organism: Excoecaria agallocha; assembly: GCA_037975025.1. Taxonomy (NCBI): domain Eukaryota; kingdom Viridiplantae; phylum Streptophyta; class Magnoliopsida; order Malpighiales; family Euphorbiaceae; genus Excoecaria; species Excoecaria agallocha. The sequence goes on along the minus strand of CM075814.1, from coordinate 18,686,590 downwards.
TGCCATCATAGCCCTTCATGATGCTTGTTTCCTTTGCCTAGGCTGGCTAGAAATGTTTGAGGACCTTCTGAGTGGCTTCGTTTTTCCTGTTCTAAGTTGTGATTGGAATTATAAAGCTTAGCTTTCTGACTGACTGACATTGCAACATTGAGACCGTTGATATTTTTTCAATTTGTGACCGTCCCCAATTATTATTACAATTTGATAGCTGCCAAATAAATAATATTAATAAATGAATCCTTCCCTGTTAATCATATATGCTGCTGCTAGTGAAATCATTTAAACTTTGTGACATGGCAGTTACATTTTGTTCTTATGGAGCTCCAAAACCTATGCTTGGTTTAGAATCCAATGCTTAAATTGTAAGCTTGTCTTACTTTTTTATCGTCATACTTCTGTTTTGAAACTTATTGTTCTTTGTTCCTCTGCTTTCTGTATAAGAACTATTATCTTTTCTTTTGGTTTATGCTAGCTAATTAATTGTTACTTTTGACAGGCTTCTTAATCCAAGCACATTTGCAGGATGGTTTGGACGATCTCTGTTTCACGTGAGTACTGTCTTGTGGCTTTTTCTACTGATGCTTTTAAGTATTCTAACTGGCTATACGTTTCCTATGATTTCATAGACAAAAATATATGATGATCAAGTTCTAATAATGACATTGGATGGAGTTCTTCGTTATCTGCAATCAATCACTACACAACTATAGGAACTAAAAGCAACTGGCATTTTATGAGCTATTTATGATTTTTAATTGTTACTGTTATATATGAATGTATTATTTTGGATATATTATTAGCAATAATATACACTTGTAAATAACAATTTATTCATTAATATATATATGTTTTTATATTAAATATTGAGTGAATATAAATTTATTATTTTTCAGATTATTATTTAAATAATAAAATTTTCATATTAAATTAAGAAAAAAAAATTTATATGAACATTTAGCAAGGATAAATCTCATGCTAAATTTAGCAAGAACAATTTTTATCACAAAATGCATGTTAAATTTTAGCGAGAAACTCGTCCTAGCTAAAATTTAGCGAGGACTTTAATCCTCGCTAACTTTAGCGAGGACTAAATCCTCGCAAAACTTAGCGAGGACTAAATCCTCGCAAAACTTAGCGAGGACGAAAATTCTCGCTAAAATCAGCTAGGACGACTTTTGTTACAGAATTTTTGTCCTCGCTAAATCGTCGCTAAACTAATTTAGCGACGAAAAATCATCATTTAGCGAGGAATTTTGTCCTCGCTATTTTGCGTTTTTCTTGTAGTGAAACTTCATAATGCTTTAGTGCATAGTAATACCATTATTTCATATTTGGGCTTTTCATTTTGATGTACTGGTATTGATTTTCATTTGTTAATTACTGTTGTGTGGTGAACATTAGAAATTGATGCATTTATGACAAGAAGGGCATCTCAGATCTAGTTTCATTTCAGATTTTTTACACTATTAATTTTCCAAACATGCTGTTACTTTGATTTAATTTAAGTATTCATATGGGATTACTGATTTAGGATCAATTTCTATATGCCTATAACCTGGAGCTATAATTTCTCTTTTACAGTATCATGCATTTTATTTTGAAGTCTCATACTATAGCTTGGTGCACTTATTTGAGTTTTGGTATCAAAATGATGTGGTTAGAGGGTCTTCGTTTCCCTGTATTTCTTTAATCTCTTTTAATTTGCAAGATGCAACCATAGTAACATGCTTTGCATGTGCAATGTTAAAGCTATACTATTGCTATTTGGAAGTTGTTTTTAGATAAATTCTATAAGTTGTTCATGGATCATCCTAGCCTAAGGCAATTCTGTTATATTCCTACTCAAAATATGAATTTTAGAGCTACAGATTAAGGATTTCTATTTGTAATCTGAATTATATAGCTGACCTGAGAGAACTAATTTTTTATTATGATTATGATTATAATGATAGCTATTTGTATCAATTTTTAGCAATGACCTTCTTTTCCTTTTAGATTCTAATTTAAAACCTTTTTATAATTGTAGTGGATATGCTTCCAGTTTAGGTGTTTGGGTAGCCTCTGGTTTTGGCAGGGGATTAAAGGTTAACAAGAGTGTAGTTATGGCTGAATAAATTAATCAGTGGTGGATTGGATAGAGTCCTTAGGTTGCTATTGTGTGGTTGAATTTGGTTGTCTTAAATTGTGCTAGTGTGGTATTTGGATTGATGCTTTTGCAATTTGGTTAACCAAAGAGATAAATAGCTCTATGGCAGTTGGGTAACATATTCTTTATCCGTGTTCTGGTTCTATTGTTATAGCATTGGTCTTCTAAGTTATTGCTGAGATTAGTATTATTATGGTTGGATTTAGCCTTGGTCTGGATGATAAAGGCAGTACATCATGCTCTCATGTCATTGCATTTTGAAATATTTGCTGCAAAAGATTTCCTTTTGAGAGCCATCAAGTCACTTTAATAATTTTGTTGGTTATTTTAGCCTAGAAATTACCGATGCTATGTTGTATGCATGCTGCTCTATGTACCTTTCTTGTTCAGCTTGGAATATGGAGTCCTTAGTTTATCTAATGTTTATAGGGCTGCAGTTTTCTTGGTTTTTATTGGCTTGTTGGCTTCTTTTCAGTGGTGGGATGGATAAACTATTATTGCTGATTTTGGTTGATATCTTTGCTCATTTCCTGGATATTTCATAATATTTCTCTCTGCGTGCTTGTTCTTGCTAATTGTAATGATGATGAGTTATCCTTCTTGTATGGCTGGTGATTTTTTAATAGGGGTTTCATGGGAACTGCAACCTGTATTTTATATTGCCTTATTGGGAAACAACCTGGTGGTCTTATTTTCAGGCTTTTTTTTGTTGGTCTCACTTAATTTTGGTGGCTTGTAATAGTTTTCCTTTTCTTTGGTTTGTTAGCTATTGATTTTTGTTTTGGGTAGAGGTTATGTTTCACTCTTGGGTTTGTCAGTTTAAAGTTCTACAACATGTCTCACTCTTGCTAAATTATTGGGATATTCTTATGGGACATGTAAGTTTTTAAGGATACAAGCAGATGTAGTAGTGATTTGTCTTTTGCATACCTGATTTTACACCTGTGTACTATATGCAACTCCTTATTAGTTCAATAAATCTTCTTAACCAAAGCTAAACTTTTTAAGATTCGATATTATTCCTAGAAATCTCGAAAAAGATGATCCATTACTTGTGTTTTTAGTAGGGTTACCTTATCTTCTTCTTCAATGCTCTGCTAATTGCTAACATATATGGTTAATCTAACACAGAATTATATAGTGTTTAATGGGTTTGGCATTATATAGTTTCTCATATTTTATAAATTATCTGACACATAATTTTTTAAGAGAAATTTAGTATATTACTAAGATAAGTTTCTCTCCCTCTCCCTCTTGTTAGTTTCATTTTCTGTTTAGAGCGAATCGAAAATTAAATTTTTTTGTAATTCGTTATTTGTATGTTCTTGATTTCGTTTGTTTGAATGGATTATCAAAATTAGCCAGGTCTCTCTGATTAATTGTTGATGTGTATATTGGAGTGTGATTATCATCCTAATTATTTTTTTCTCTATAAATGTGATTAGGCTATAAATGTGTTTTTCAGGGCAATCGGGAGCCAGTGGACTGTACCATGGATAGCAGAGATCGTAATTCAGGCAAGCTTTCTTTTCTTGGTTATGATATGATGGTTGATCTAGAAAATAGAAACTAGATAATAAGCTTGCATTGCTGTTAATTTGTTATGCTATGGTGGTTGATTTAGGAAATAGAAACTAGTTAACAAGCTTTCTTTTCGCTTTGCAAATGGTGGAGAAGTGTGGATAGTGCTAAACTGTGGGTAGATGGGAAGTTTTGGGTTTTGACTAGTGAAATAGTTTGAGTGCATTTTTGTTTTTGATTCCAAATAAGTCATTGGTTTTTGGTTGGTTTGACTCTTATTATGTGACTTCTTGTTGTAATTTTTATATAAAATTTATTGGTTAGGAAAAAAAGAAGAATGTGGTTTTAGTGGTAGGAAAAATCATCATTTTACATTGCATTGTTGTCTTCTACAAAGTTTTAGTTTCATTGAGAAAATCAAGAAAATTGCATGTTAATTCCTTACGCCCTTGAATTAATTTTCTATTTGTTTCTCATAGCTTGTACTTGCAATATTTGTCCACTATGCAGATTGAGTTTTAAGTTGAGATTTGTGCTGAGCATGAACAAGAGATGGATCAGCTGGTCAGACAAATCCAGCAATAGATGGAGATGCAACAACTTTTTTCAATAGTAGATTTAGGAGCATATGTATCTATTTACATTATAGTTATAAGTATATAGTATGACATTTTAGGTGACATTTGTTATTGTTATGTTATTGTTATATATGCGTGTATTATTTTAGATATACAATTAACGATGATATCCATTTGTAAATAATAAACTTTTCATGAATATATATATATATATATATATATATATATATATATATATATATATATATATATATATATATATATATATATATATATATATATATATATATATATATATATATATATATATATATATATATTTGTATTAAATATTAAGTAGTCTACAAATATAAATTTGTCATATGTGGCTTATCATTTAAATGATGAAATTTTCATATTAATTTAAAAATGAAAAATTAATTTTAATTTAGTGAGGGATTAGCATGTTTAAAAAGTAGCTATTTAGCATCAGCAATGTCGTAGCAATATTGCGACAAAAATACTGCTGACACAAAATTTTGAGTGAAAAATGTCGTAGTAATGTTGCGACGAAAATATTGTTATCGTAAAATTTTGCGTAAACAATGTCGTAGCAATATTACGATGAAAATACTGTCGTCGCAAAATTTTACATGAACATTGTTGTAGCAAAATGGTGATAAATATTTAGCGACAATGCTTTGTCATCACTAAAATTTGGCGACGACTTGTTGTTGTAGCTAAATTCTGCTACAACGACTTTTATTTTAAGATGAAAGTTGTCACTAAACTGATTTAGCGATGAAAAAATATCAGTTAGTGACGACTTTTGTCCTTGCTAATTTGCATTTTTTTAGTAGTGTTACCACCAAATTTTCACCCATGCAATACTTCAACATCAATTATACATTCTAGCAATTGAATTCCATTATGTAAGCACAACCATTAATAAGCAAAACTCTTATCCCTCTTGAAGCTTGTCTCTTTCCTCCTTTTGTCTATACCTTCACCTTCCTTTTATCTTTGACTATTTCTTCAGCTTTGTATCATAAAATACATATAAGTAATCATTCAAAAATCTCATATGCACTTTCTAAGTCAGATATTGAAGGAGAAAATACGTAGAAGAAGAAATAAATCCCTGCTTAGATCACTAATACTCACCTATATCACTTGTATCTTTAACTTCTTTCTCTCTCCAACCAAAGCAGAAATTTAGAGAGGTTTGAAGGATGAAGAAGAAGAAAAGGAGGAAGTGAAAAATTTAGAGAATTTTGATAGGTTTGCACAGCCAAGGAAGTCCAAGAAGGCTGTTTTTTTTTGCCTCAATTAATTAAACACAATTATAGAAAAAGGCTTGGTATCAACATTTCATTGGTGTAACTTTTTGGTCCTTGGCAAAATGTCATATAATCCTTCTTCTAATTCCTCTTTTCAATTTAGTCCTTTTAATGCATAAAATACTAATCATTCAATCACTTACATGCCCTCAAGAATAGATTAAATACTGAATACATCCCAAAACACATAATTAAAATTCTTTTACTTTGAAACTCATATAATTACTCATTCCAATCCTTATAAGGTACATTTTAGGGCCTCACATTATTCATATATTATAAAAAAAAAAAATTCAAGATATGTGCATTTGAAATTACGAACCAAACCGACGAAATTGAACAAAACTAAAGCAAATTACATGCGAGTGCTTTGAATATATCACATATCTCATAATCACTTTTGTAAAAAAAACAAAAATCAAAGAGAATAAACTATTTTTATCACAAACATCAGTATCAGTTAAAAAAAAAAAAACAAGAATCTTACCTTTAACTTTACACAAAACGCTTGTTTGAAACTCTATGACTTTTCAAAACTTTTCACCCTCGAATCTTACTATCTTCTCTTGTTGTTATTAGTTTCTATGAACAAATCACCTTGCAAAATAAAGCTCACGTTGTGGGTTTTGATAAGAACATATGTATAAGAAGAATTTGAGAATAATGGTTTTTTCGTTCTCAGCAGGGAAGCAGAAACGATTTCTTGTTTGGGTCCAAGGGTTTTTTAATCATTTCACCCATTTCTTTAGTTTTGGGTTAATATCTTATGGTCAGGTCAGATTTTTTATGCAAGGTTAAATTTTAATTATGTGTTTTATTAGGGTTTAATCTAAGGGTTGGTTTGTTATTTATTTACAGTAAAGGCACGAAATTAGAAATTCTTTTAAGTTGAAGACCCAAAAATAGATTTTGCCTCGCAATAAATCATGACCTTGTCGTCCACTCCAGCTAACTAATTATAGAGGTTGGCCCAGCCCATATACAAAAAGCCCATTTACTTTTGCACTGATTAATTAAGGTAGGTATGCTATAAATTAATATGAACAAATATAAACACAGAACTTGCGTATCGAAAGCATCATTTCATCGTTCCCCCAACGAACTGAAGTCGTCGTCTGCGTCTTTGCAGCAAGGTTATCATGTCATTAGCCGGAGCTACCGCCTCCGATGAAACTGGATTGAAAACGTTCTTCTGCTATCAATGCAATCGTACCGTGACCATAACAGTCTCTGCCTTCTCCGACCCCTCTTGTCCTCTCTGCAATGAAGGCTTCCTCGAAGAATACGAAAACCCTAACCCTAATATCGATTTTCTCAACCAAAACCTAAATCTAAATCAGAACCCCAATAATTTCACCGACCCATTCCTTTCAATCCCAGATCCTATCTCTACTTTGTTGCCTCTTCTCTTCTCCTCCTCCACATCCATCGACTTCCAAAACCCTAACCTCTCTGGAAATTCTCGAACATCTCCTTCTGACTCGGATGCATTCAATCCGATGGATTTTCTTCGAAATCATCTTCAGAATCTTCATTCTGGTGGAGCTCGGATCCAATTTGTCATCGAGAACCACCCATCGGATTCAGGGGTTCGCGTGCCCACACATATCGGCGATTACTTCATTGGGCCTGGTCTAGAGCAATTGATTCAACAGCTAGCGGAGAACGATCCAAACCGGTATGGTACGCCTCCAGCTTCAAAATCTGCTATCGATGCTTTGCCCACGATCAAAATTACCGAGGAGTTGTTGAATTCGGAGATGAATCAATGTGCTGTTTGCAAAGATGAGTTCGAAAATGGAAGTGAGGCAAAGCAAATGCCATGTAAGCATGTTTATCACAATGATTGCATATTGCCGTGGCTCGAGTTGCATAATTCATGTCCAGTTTGCCGTTATGAGTTGCCTACGGATGATGGTGATTATGAAACTCGGGCGCATGGGACCCAGGGGAGTCAAGGCAGCAATGGAGCAGGAAATGGTGTCGGGGAGAATAGGGCTGTTGAGAGGCGGTTTAGTATTTCTCTACCGTGGCCTTTTGGTAGACAAGGTTCTAGCAGTGATGGTGGAGCTGGTGGCCAAAGTGGCGCATAATGTTTGGAATTGAAGATTGTAAGTATTTTAGGCTTTTTATTCTTTGATTCATTGTTTTCATTGTTATTGATACTGCAACGATTCAAGCTCCTTAAATTTGAGGTGCGAGACTAGTGTTTATATGATTAGAAATGCTCAGACGGGAGAAATAGTAATTATGTGTCCAAAATTTTATATGATCAGCAAAGCAATGGCTATGCAATGTTTTTGTATCCAGAGGTGTTCAAAATTTCATTCTCTCTCTCTCTCTTATTTTGTGAAAATCAATTATTGTTACAGAATGGCTAGCAGAAGTTCTCGAGGTCTATTTAAGAAGCACAATTTAAATGACCTTAAGTCGAGGGAGTTCAGTAAACTGAAAAACTTTAGTGTGTGCATAATTGATGAATGTCATATGACATTTGAAAATCTTTCCATAACCTAAGGTAAATGATCAACTTGAGTTGTGCAGAGTTACCTCCATATACGTCCCTGATTTACTTTATCCTTTTCATTGTAACCTCCAAGTTGTCACATCGCAATGGAGGAAATTATATTTATAAAATAATTGTTCTGTAATGCATCGGATAGTTTTCGGTGTTATGTCCATTAAAGAAATTATTGCTCTTATTGGAAATATGAAAATTTCACATTTTTGTCATTGATGCTTATGTTGTGACCACATTGTTACTAGTATCCTTTGTTTAAACCATTGCATAGACAGCATGGGTTTCTATAGTTAAAAGTTTATTTGTTGAAGTGTATTCAGTTTTACTTTTGTTTGTGTCTCTTTTTGCTCTAACCTTGTGCTTGAAGTGTAAAGGAACCAAAAGCAAAATATGTCTATGCTTTGCATGTGATAATGTTTTATGAATATATGCACCATTTATTAGTTTCTAGAATTTTATTTTTCTAGTCAATATGAACATTGGTTGTATTTTTTGTTCTACAAGGCATGCTATTTGCAAATATTGTCATGGCTTAGAAGCATGAAACCCTACTACCCTCCTCTTTCTTTAATTGGTCATTTGTTTTTAATTCTCAAGGCACTTTAGTGGCTGATGTGACTTGCAGCAACTAGTATGTGCTCAAGTCGAGGGAGGAACTTCTTAATGTAAAATGTGCTGTCAGGTTATGGTTGCCTTTCAGTTTCCTTAGATATGACTTCTTGATAGGAAAATAACTGAGTGGTGGCCGTTTCTTAATTCTAAAGGGTTTATTAAGATGGCCTTGTGACTAGCAAAAAATATGCAGGTTTGAAAATCTAATTATTGACTTGCACCTTTGCTTTTTAATTTAGACTGTAATGTTGTTGGGTATTCCTCATTCTTTCCTTTCTTCATTGTAAGTAGTTTAATAATTAATGACCATAATGAGTGATGTACCTTGCTTGGTAGCTTAAGATGTCGATGGTGGTTGACTTTATTAGAAACCCCATGGACATTGGTCTTTTCCAGCATTCACAAATGAATGCTATTTGGGAAGATATCCACTATGATTTCTTTAGCTAAAGAAAACAACAACAAATTCATCTAGTTCCCAACTTGAATAATTATAATTAAAATAAGTATTTCAAATGTTCTGCTAAATATTAATGTGATTCGCTTGTGGTTGGGAACTTCCCTTTTATTGCTTTGCTATTGTCGGTAATTTTTCCTTCCCTCTCCCGACACCTTAGAACTCTGGTTGCCAGTTCTTTTACTTCTGGCATCCACATGCTCCAATTCGGGTTTCCTGACCTTGCATCTCTTTTTAACAGGAAGAGTAATGGAAAACTTCTTACTTCCCCTTGCTATAAGTTTGCTCCCTACTTCTTGGCTCGAGCCTTCCTGCTGCATCTTATTGTGCCCCCTGCCATTAAGCTGTGTATCCTATAGTTTGATGCTTCTTTTTTGTGCAATGTCTGATATCTGAAGAGAATAAGCCCATCCCACCATATTGATGTTATTTTTGCAAAGAACAATTTGGTGTGTTTTGAGATTTTGTTATGATTTTTAAAGCATTTAGCTACTTTAGAAATGCTCATAAACTTGATAATGTAAACATATGATAGCCAAATGATTGGTAATGATAAATTTATTTTGTAAAAGATGTCTAGTAGTTGGTTACACGCTGGGAGTTGGAAATAATTTAAGCTTTGATCTTTTCTGTAATCGTTTTGTGGACTGTAGTAGCTCATTCATATCAGCCGAGTGAATAATTTTGAACATCTGGGCATTTATCAGCTTAAATCTTATGCAATCAAATGCCACACAATGACATAATTACTGTTTTATTTGTTTGTTTCTTGTTTTGGTTTGATATTTTAGGTTATGGTGTATGTCTGAGATGAACGCCAAAACTTGTGTTCTGGGGATATTTGAGTGATGAAGCAATTCTGTTGCAACTATTTTGGATATATTGCGTTTCTCCTCCTTACTTGTATGTTTGTCTGCTTCTACAGCTGATAGTATGTGGAAAATCTAGAGAAGATTTTTCAAAGGAGAATCTGCGGAAGGGAAAACCCTCATGAGAGCTGAGAAAGTGCTGTGTGTAAACTTGTGGACAGTTTTTAGACTGTTGTTAAACATGGTAGTCTTTATCATACATACACACTGATTTTAAGTTACATAATAAATTTGTATAGATTGATGTATTTCTTCAGGTAATTTTTTTTTTTCCCATTATTCTCTTGCTTTATTATAAAACGAGGCATCAAGATCCGAGTTATTCGTTAAGTCTGCCATGGTGGGTTTGTCCTTTGGTATGCTGATTGTTTGTGTGGCAATGCAAATTTAGCAATGTTAACGAAATTGGACTGATCTGTCGAACCGTTTTTGCTGTGAATCAGCAGTTGATCTGGCTTTGTTAAGTATATAAAGCTGGACTGGCAAAAATCTAATGAAACCGGTATGAACTGTAAAAGAACTGTTTGGAATCTGGAAAAAACCAGTTAGAACCAGTAGAAAACTCGGTTGAATCAGGAAATTGGTTGGAATTGGAAAAATCAGTTTGTCTAAAATATTTATGATTTATAATTTTTTTTCTGAAGAGGATAAAATAAAAATATAATTTAAAAAATTTTTATGAATACAATATGACAAAATTTATACTTGACGAATGTTAGGATTCTCGAGACTTACTATATTATTTGAAGTGATGGCTTTTTTAATTGATGTCCTATCATAAATGAACTTTAAAAGGAAAATTGTTTTTTAATATTGTTATTAAATTTCTGTAAGTAACGTTATTGGAAAAAAAAAAAAAAAGAAAAGAAAACAATCCGATCAAATCATCCATTTGCTTTGTTGGAGCTTTTTAAGTTCAATTTTAATGACATAGAAATTTATGGGATGACACTTGTATAATAGTGTGCATTTAAGGGTGCCGTTAATGGAACCGACTGGTCGAGGGTGATGTTTTAATATTGCTGTATTGTTGGAAAGAAATCCACTTAAAATGAATGGCTATTTTCAAATTTAGGCCAAAACTATGTACTTTTTAGTATTAGATGCAATATATAAAATCTTACAGTATTAATTTTCAATTTCAAATCTTCTTTCAATTCAGGGATTTTACTCACTATCCATTAATTACCAACAAATCTTAGTAACTCAGCTTAAAAAGTCAGCCCTATCATGCCAATTAAAACGGCCACCGGTGTACAATTAATTTTCCTGTTTTCTCTCATTTTACCATCTCTCTTTTACTTCCTTTGACCCGAAGAAAACTAGTCCCTCTGTTTTTCTATTTCTCTCTTCTTTATATCATTTTAATCAGTCTTGCTACCCGTCCCTGTAAATAAAATTAAAATCATTTCATCTTTCTGTGAATTGCTAGGTTTATGGTCTTGAGACCCTAAACTAGAGCTTTTAGGAATGAAGGTTGAAAGAGCATAAGCTTCTCTCTAGCATGACAGGCATTGGTATTCCAAGTTACAGGTATTTGTACCAACTATAACATATTTATTCTTTATGGGTATGTTAGGTAAAAGTGGAATTTTGAATTTATAATGAATTAATAGGTTTGTTTGTAATTTTTATATAGTTAAATTGGTTTGACTTTGATATGGCGTGTGGGTCAATGGACACCGAGTTTTGAGGGGGACCATTGCATGTTACTGTATGCATCTGTAAATGTAGAATTTTGGCTATAAAATGAAATTAATTTTTTTTTTATTATTTTGTCTAATATTTAGGGAAAAGGTTAATGCCACCAGTATAGACCACTGTTTACTTATATTGTAGTGGTCACTTTGTTAGGGAACCAAAAGGAAAATATGCGGGGGTTGGGGATTAGATTTTTGAAAGCATAGACATTGTCAAAGTTTCTCCTTTGGAAGTTAAGAACTTCTTGGCAAAATGTAGCCTATTAGAATTTAAGAAGTGTTATTATAGACTGGAGAAAAGCCAGGTACAATTGAAATTCTAATGTAGATAATGAGGATAGAATTGCCGTCATTTTTTTATTGATACTGAAGAAGAAATAGGGTACGCATATTTCAATATTGCTCATCCTGTTTTAAAGAGTTATGAACCTAGTAATATGAATGATAGGGAGAATGGTAAAAAAAATGAGAAAGGAATGTGAAAAGAAAAGCTTAAGGGTAAGGAAAGGGTCAATAATTCAAAAGGACCTGGTGTGATGTGCGTCAAACCCCCTAAACATCCAATTTGTTCTCGAAAGTCTGCTTTTAGGATTTAAGACCAGATAAGTGTTCACTTAACTCATGAAAGCGGATCGTTTTGTAATGGACAAAGATTTAACCCAATTTGCCAAGTCTCAGCCCTCAAAGGCATGAGACAGCATCTTGGGGTACTCCTTATCCATTGTTACACTACAAGAAAAATTCTAAATAGCGACGAAAATTTACTAAATAAAAACTCATTATGTAGGAAAAATCGTAGTGAAAAATCATAGGTTGCGACGGATAAGAATTTCGTCGTAAAAACTGGAGGAAAATTTTACCACCAAATATTACTGATGAAATTTAGCGATAAAAATGAAAATTCCATCGATAATTTAGCGACGGAATCGAAATTTCATAGGTAATTTACCGGCGGTATTAACTTCCGTCGGTAATTACCTATAGAATTGCATTTCCTTCGGTAATTACCGATGGAAATGAATACCGTCGGTATATTTACCTTCGGAGTTTCAATTCCATCGGCAATTACCTACGGAATTTCAATTCCTTACCTAGAAAATTTACCTACGAAATGCAATATCGTCGCTAAATATTTCCTATATAAAAAAACTTGCTCCCCTTCTCTTTTTTGTTCTAAATTAAAAACTTCAATAGAGATAAAAAAAATTTAGAATACTTAATTTTTTATTACTTTATCAATTATATTTAACTATTTTATTAAAAAAACCCTCAAATTTTTATAGTAAATAATTAAATGTCTATTTTATAGGATTGTAGCTTGCATTTTTTATTTGTTTGTTATAACTGAAATCATGCCACTTTTAGTGCCATTTGGGATAATTTGTAATCATGGTTCATATTTGTTGGCTTATGATAAATAACTGATTCTTAATAAAAAAATATATATTATTATTTATTGATTGAATAAAATTTCCATTGAAGATACAATGAATTTTTAAATATATTTTACATTATATATATGTATACGTATGATTAAACTAAAAGCTAATTGGTACATTGAGAAACTATTTATGAGCGAATTGATATGATATCCATTGATCTATCCATAAAATAACTCAAAAATATATGCACAAAGGAATAGCAAAAAGGACAACTAACTAACCAAATTTAATTTGTGGATAATTTAAATCTTTATTGTAATATTTTGAGTTTAACGTATTTTTAGTTTAAGATAAAAAAAATTTATAGGAAGATTGTAATGCCTTAAAATTTTTATAGGAAGATTGTAAAAACCTAGACCTATGAAATGGGGCCAGTGAGATAGTTTCAAGACACATCAAATCGGGTTAATTTGAATTTTTTATTGAAGTGATTTTCGAATCAAATTCACATTATGTAATGTTAAACTGTTCAAATTATTAAATTAAATTTTAATTCTATATAAAAAATTTCTATTTTTTTTGTACCAAAAAAACTTAAATACATAATTTATGGCAAATATCTACATCAAACAAATTTATTTAATAAATATATGTAAATAGAATAAATGAAAAAGGTTATTGTTGTATAATAATAATAATAATAAATAAATAAATAAATAAATAAGTAGCCCTTACTACTTGTATGTATAGAAAGAGTGCAGATTAACTATTTAATTTTAATAGTTACATTTCAGTGACACTTATCACCTTCTAAATTGAAGTGTCAGTGAAGTATTGAGGTGAAGCTGCCACTTACAAAGATCAATTTGACATTAGCTCCACATCAGTTATAAAATTATAAATGAAATAAAATTTTAATTTATAAAAGACAAGTGAAAAGCAAAGGTAAGTATAATAAACAATTACCAAAAAGGGAGTAGGGAAGTGAGAGAGAGAGATAGAAGAGGGGACAGCCGTCCAACGGCTATATATATATATATATATATATATATATATATATATATAAAATTAACATATATGTATTGATTTATTATTATTTTTTAATCTCCTAATTAAATGCTTATTTCTATTGATCATATATTTAATATTTTCTATAATAATATAATAATATAAAAAAGGAGGTAAATTTAAATTTTCTATTTTTACTATATTTTATTCTAATTCTATTAATCATGGTTCAATAATTTTTATTTATTCCTTTAACTCATTTATCAACCTATCTATATTTTTAAATTTCTTTTTAATATTTTCCATATTATTAACCTAAAGGTATTAATTTTAATATATTTTCTAACCTTTCTATTTGATAATTTCTATTATATATTTGTTGATTATAATATAATACTAAAATATATTTATCTGGAAATTGATTTATTAATTCTTTTCTAGAATTTATTTCTTTTATTTTTGATTGTAATCTTCTTATTTCATTATGTAACCTTTTAATTTTCTCTTTAAGATAATCCATATGTACTTATAATTAGATCAAACAATTCTAACATTAAATTAACTAATGTTATATTAATTTGAAAATCTCTACAATCATGCATAATAATTTTATGAAATAAATGATGATAAACTATAAGATGGATTTTTAATTTACCAATATGATTCCTAGATTCTATAATTTTTCTTTTAACATTATAAATCTTTTGATAACCTTCTAAGAGTTTTTGCCTTTTTTGTTCTCTATCCCTTATTTAAAATATTCTATAAATCTGGAAAATGACTTGCAGGAATAGAAGAACAAAATCAATTAAAATATCAATTAAATTCATTTTCTTTTGAAAATCTTGACAATTATAAAATTCATTTGAATGAAAACAATGTAAACTTTCATGCATTTCAATTAAATAATTTTTTAAACTAAATAATTTTCTTTTGAGTAAAAACATATCTTGATCATTATCAAAATCAATAGCACAAACCATTTAAAAATTTATCTACACATCAAGATATATTTAAAAGAAAATAGCTGATGAATTATAATCTGATGATAATATACAAGAAGTTTCTGATGGGGTTATTGGAGTACAAGTACAAGCTCTTGAAAATATAAGTTGCAAAATTAAGGTTCTATTGCAAAGGGAAGTTGATATTACAAGGGGTTTTTTTTGTTCTTCTTTCCAATTTTTATCCTTTTACGTGTTGTTGAAATATAATTCCTATATAGGTCTGTTACATAATGATCCCAACAACTATTTAGTTTGGAAGAGTTGCATCTTTGCTGCGAAAACTACTAATCTATTCTGATGAATAAAGTGAAAAAATCTTTTTAAATGTTTGATATGTTGACTTATTGAATTTGAAAAAATTAATACATCATAAATATATACTATTGAAAATTCATGTATTGGTCTTAAAATATCATTCATAATATTTTGACATTTTGAAGGGGCATTTTTTAAACCAAATGGTATAACATTCCATTCATAATGTCCAAATGGAACATTAAATCCTGTCTTATACCTATCTTCTTCATCTACTTGTATTTGCCAAAATTCTAATTTTATATTAAATTTAGAAAAAAATATTTGCATCGTATAACTTCTTTAATAAATATCTTTTATATAGTATAGGGTATCTAATCCATTTTAAAATTGCATTTAAATGTTTATAATTTATTACTAATCTAGGTGTTCATCTTTCTATTTCTACTACATTTATAACATAAAATACTGAACATGACCAAGGAGACTTAGAATCTCTTATTAATACTTTATCTTTTAAATCTTGTATTTATTTTCGACAAATTTTTTCTAAATCTAGTGTCATTTTGATAGCTTGAGATTTTGTTGGAATTTTCTTTTCATCAAAGTCTTTTATATAAGGTGATTTTACTATATGTTGCTTTTTATTCCAAAAAGCATTAGGCACTGGTACACAAATTTGTTTTGAAAATGTATTTTCAAATTCTATGTTTTTTTCTTTTATCTCTGAACTATCTAATTTTTCTTTTATTCTTTTTCCTTCTATTTCTTTTATGAGAAATTTAATTTATTTTTATTTATTTTTTTAATAAATTGATTCCTTGAATATTTTTTCTTGCATGACTAATATCTCTAGATACTATACGAAATGCAAATTCGAAAAGAATTTCTTTATCTAAAATTTTTTTCTTAATACCATCATCTCCTACCTAAAAAGGATATAATATTGTAATAAAGGGTGTTCTTAATATAACTCCAGAATTTAAATATATTGTTTGAATATCTTGTTTAGGTATAGTCCAATCAAATAAATCATTCACTACTTTTTCAATATTTACCTCTACAGAGTTCATTTCATCTAACTCTCTAATATTATCTTCGCTAGTTAAAGCAGTTCTAGAATCTTTAATAGAAAATATTCTACTTAGTTTATCCATCCAAATATATTTAATCAAGCTAAATTTAAAAAGAAACCAAGAATGAAACGTGTACGAATCACTGGACCATTCAGCTTGTTGGGATCACCAACATGCCATCTTGGCTTCCAAGGGATGACCGAAGCTAAGCCTTTAGGGTTGACCAACGTTTTATCGCTCCAAGCACAATCTCAAAATGCTCTTTAAATTTATCTTAATTATACTCAGTTGGATATCTGAATTAGAATAATTTTCTAAGAAAGACTCTAATTATCTAATTCAACTTCACTAGATAATACTTCTCCATGTATATCTAGGATAATTTGTTATTCCCAATATAGTTCTAGTAATGCTAATACAACTTCACTTTAAGTAAATTCTCAAAGAACCCGAGGCTCAAAATTTAACCAAGGTACACTCATACTACCCCACCTGGCTTTGATACCAAAAATGCAAATGCAAAAAAAAAAGTGGACATATATATATTTTAATCTTGCAACATCATTATCAACTCCTCCAACACCATAATTTTAACATTTACATTCCTATTCCTTATGATAATATACATGCCATACCTAAGCCTTGTCCTTGCCTTCGATTATCGTCCATATTTGTCTGCAAAACTCGCTGAATTTTTCTAACTTTGAAACCTATGCGCAGTCACAATACTATGCACTGAACATTAAAAATGTCCAGTGGTAGAATATATATCCCAAACTTTTCTATCCTAATCACATGCATGTATACACAAGCTTATTTGTTTTTCATATTATACCGTCATTAACTTTTTTAATATTGCTACCCTGATTATCCATCAATTACTAGAATCGGCTATTACTATGCTTACACTCTTATTCATTAACATTTAAGAGCTAGGGCCTTATTTAGCAATACTATTACTTACTTTCCTGATCAACCTTTCTGTCATTTCTTTCCATTAATACTACTATGATCTATCTATGCTTTGCTAACCCCTTTGATTAATTCTTTAATATTATAATAGCATTACCAATTAATTTAATGCTACTATTCTTATCATTAATACTAACATCATTAACCTATGCATTAACACTATCTATAATATTTTCATCCTTAATGGCCTTAACATTTTCAGACTTATTTTACTTACTGATCATATTCTAATTCAGCTTGTAGGCAAATCTTCCTTTAACCTTATCATGATTAATTTCTAATTAAGTCCCCTTTTAAATTCTATTAATTTACAATTTACCTTTCATTTTTCAAACATTACTATTTTTGCCATTTCTTAAATAACATTCGTTCTACTTTTAATTACACTTATGGACCATACTATTTTTGAAATTTCATTTTAGTCCTCTCTTTATTATTATTTTTAATATAAAATTACAATATGGTCCCTAAAGTTGTACATTTGCCAAATTTACCTTATATTTTTTTCTTACTATTTACTCTTATAGCTCATTTTTCCTATCTTTTACTCATAATACATGCGATGACATGTAAAATTATGATTTAATCCATACTTTTACTTAAGTACAAGAATTACACTTTTGATCCCTATTTTACCATATAATAGGGTTCATTTGCAATTTCATTTTTCAATTAACATTTCCTTTTCTAAATTACAATTGGGTCCTTGCACTTTTACTAAATTACGATGGTGTTCT
>CM075814.1:18518205-18668230 GCA_037975025.1 Excoecaria agallocha | reverse complement strand
CAGATTTATTCCAGGGGAGGAGGTGTTTGTACAATCCTGTTCTTAATGAATTTTTGTTTATTGCGTCTGAATGAATGATTTAGAGGAAGAAATTTTCTATGATTGTCAAACCATGATGTTTTGCCCCCGTTAGGAAGATGAAATGCATCAGAATCATTGCCACAGTAAGGGCAAGCCAATTTCCTTGTTGTGCTCCATCTAGACAACATAGCATATGCAAAAAAATCACTAATAGTCCACATCAAAGCTGCTTTCATCTTAAAATTTTGTTTAAAATTATGTTTCAACCCCGAATTCCCAAAGATGATTCAATTCAGATATCAATGGTTGCAAAAATACATTAATTTTATGCTTTGGATTTTTAGGCCCTAGTACAATGACTGTCAAGAACACGTATGCCTTGTCCATACACATCCATGGTGGTAAATTATAT
Source organism: Excoecaria agallocha (assembly GCA_037975025.1). Lineage (NCBI taxonomy): Eukaryota > Viridiplantae > Streptophyta > Magnoliopsida > Malpighiales > Euphorbiaceae > Excoecaria > Excoecaria agallocha. Next base: position 18,667,797 of record CM075814.1, on the reverse strand, counting down.
GGAGTAATTATGATTGGCCATGATGAATATTGTTGGCCTAATTGACCAAAAGGTTGAAAGCCATCTGTCGATAATCCCAACCTGACATTTCGATTTTCTGTTGCAAACTCAGTATGTGTGTCATTGAAATGTTTACATGCGAGCCCATCCAATGGATGGGTCATACTTCCATCATTCTATTCATGTTCATTATGCCATCTCATGTGGGCTGCAGTAACATCAGAGGCATACAGTCTTTGAAGTCTTGGAGTTAGCGAAAAATAATACATCCGCTTCCAAGGAACTAATTTTTGCTTTCTAGTACACATTCTTGGTTTGAACCTAGGTTGGCTACAATATTTGCACTCTTCTAATTCCACATCTTCTCCCCAAAACAACATACATCCCAACCTGCAACAATCTATTCGTTCAACGGGCAAACCAAGACCCCGAATAAGCTTCTTTATTTCATAAAAATTCTCAACCATTTTATGATTAGGAGGCAATGAATCATTGTACCATGTAAGAATTTTATCCAAACTTTGTTCAGAAATATGACCTTCAAACTTTATGTTCAATATTCGAGCAATGGCAGACAGTTGAGTTATTTTCTCACAGTTTGGCCATAATTCTTGGTCAGCTAACTCTAGTAAGTCAAAAAATCTTTTTGCATATGGGTTTGGTTCCTCTTCACTATTCTGTATATTTTCTTCAAAGGAATAACCAGCTGCATTATAAACCATTTGTACGTAAATATTTTCATTTACATCCATATTATTTGGTCGAATACCAGCTCCCCCTGTAAATCCATCTATATTTACTGCTGACGATGCTTGATTACCCCTAGAGGTGCTACAAATTATTGGCTCCCTATGCCGTGTCCATTGAAAATAATTTGGAACAAACTCTTTTTTTAACAAATGTAGATGCACTTCATCAGTAGGGAGGAAACAAATATGTTTGCACTTTTTACATGGACATCTGATTTTTAGACCATCCATATATACAGGCTGCAAGCATGCATATTCAATGAATGATTGAACTCCCTCGGCAAACTCAATATTAATGAGACCATCTGGCATTAATCGCCTATACATCCAAAATCTATCAACATTACTCATGTTTGCGTAACTGTTATTTAAATAAGGTAATTTCATAATTAGATTTATGGGTTAAATAAATATGAAAGGTTTATCAATGTTTGCAATTATAACTTAACAAAAAAAATCACAATTTTCAGCAAACCTAAATATTTAATTATATATGTGGATCCTACTCCTAACATAGGAATAAAACAATTCAGAATTACCATGAAAAAAGCATGATGACATAAAATTAACTTCCATCAAGGTACGTGACACTCAACCATAATAACCGAGTTATCCTTTGGAAACCAGTAGCCCGTAGGTCGAATCATTTCAGCCTATATACCTTGATACAACAGTGACACAAAAGAAGTATTTTATGTTACTTTATAATGGATTTGCATACACAAAGCCTGTTTTCAAAAATAAAAAAGTCATATGCATTTGTATAAGATAATGTTCATTTTAACGGTTTGTTTATATGCTTTTGATTTTATTTATGAAAAGAGAACAACAGTACAGTCGACAAAAAAAAAAGATCCCAACAAAAAAAATAAAATGGATCTAACAACTTGAAAAAAGGCTAAATACCCAAGGTAGCAGCATCAAGGAAAACAGAACTAAAATGTTGAGTCCCAAAAAAGTGAGATCATAAGCACACCACCAAGACTAGAAAAATAAACAAATTTTAAAATTGTTAAAGTAAAATAACAACCCAAAACCTGACAACGGAGAGACCCCCCAAATAGCAATAACCCACGAAGAGCACCAGGACAGATCAAAAACCAAGACAACTATCAGCCTTTGTCAAAATAGCTAGCTGAAGAAAGAAAAAATAGACAGCAAAGCTAAGCAAGTTGGGCGAGAGCAATATAAAAAGAGAAAACAACACATAAGACCATATAAGATCAAGTAAAGGATCAGCCTTCTATTTCTAAAAAAATAAGAATTGACAAAATGCCTAGAATATAATATACCTGAATTGTATGGTACATACCATACAATCAGCTAGCCTCCTTGAAGGAAAATTTGTTCCACCTTAAAAGCAATACAGTAAGTAAAAATCTTCAGCTATATTTACTAACCTAATAGTGATTGAATACAATAAGTAAAATCTTTAACATAATTGTGGATGGCATGAGATTCCCTCACCTATTAAGAGAAGTGATACTGAATGTGATGGAAGTTCTTTTTCTATAAATGTGGCTGGATAGGAAAGACAGTAGTAGATACAAATTCCAGTTTATTTTGTGAAACTGAAACCAGAATTGCACTACATAAAGCAATGACTGAGTTAGATGCCCCTTACCCATTATGTTATGCAATAATACATATATTGTTGAGACTTGAACAAATCAGAGTGAATTTGACATAAACAAGTCTAAACAATCTATTAACATCATATGTAAATATTTCAATTTTTTATGAATTTTAAATTTAGATAGCAGATAGGAAAGGATACACTCAGACGTGAGCTTGAGCAAGACATTAACATTCAAGACAAAATGATCATTTACAGAAAACATCTTTCCAGGATTTTTCATACCTGTTACAATGGTAGCTGGTAACTACAAGAGTAAGAAGTCAAAAATTGATAATATTGATGCCTTTAGAAACAAAACATCGCAGGTAATGACACTTAATGGCTCTCAAAATCACCACCTTCGTACTAATGATGTGAGCAACTGCAGCCATTTGCAAAAATAACTCAGTTAGGAATCAACAATTGGCATCTCAAAAGTAATTAGCAAGTCATGATAGCCAACTAAAACACACCAAGAAAAAAACAATTACAAGAAATAAAAACCATATATGTCTACACGGGCTAAAATGTTTGTTTTAGTCAAAATATACAAGCATGTTAAAATATTCAAGCAACTAAAATATTTTTCAAATCTTGACAAAGATACTACACTGTCAACATAGAAAAGAACATAACGACGAAGAAATTCTGACTCATTTTATTGGAAATATAAATCTACCAAATCATGTAGGAGATAAATTTAAGGCTCCATCAAATATAACCACACTTATTCTAATTTAACTCATAACCATAGATTTTTACATTGGCTACATTTGTATACAGAAATAAAAAGAAAAGATTACTAAATGAAGCTGTGAGAAACAAACTGTTTGTGAAGCAAGTGACTTCAGCTATTGAGGATAAATTTACTAGGCATAAAAGTTAGTTCACAATGGTTGAATCAGATTTTATAGAAACCATTAATAACATAATAAGGACTTGAGGAGGTGGAGGGCATATATATTTATTTGTTAGAAAAGGAAATAATTTATACAAAAAAGTACATATTTGTTGTAAATCAACAGCAAACATTAATTAAAAGTACAAAAAAAGGACTTGAGAAATAATAAAATATGAAATTAATAACAAATAGCAAACAAAATGAAATATAAATTAAATTTAATCAATAATATTTCAATTTTATCTATTAAATATTCATCTAATTCTAAAAGGTAATTTAGGTATAGCATGCACCCATGATCATGCCGTAATAATAATAATACAGTAAACTATAACAAATAGAATATTATAACAAATTGAATATTATAAACACCATAATCGATCTTAGGCAATTTCCAATTCCAATTGAAGTTTTGAACCCCACTTGTAAGACAAAAAATGAACCAGCAGCTTGTATAAAGTCTCTATTATTATAAACTGCCTTTTTTTTAAAGGAGAAAATGAGATGATATAATCGTAAAAATAGATATATTTAACTTAATTTACAATTACAATAGATATAAAAAAAATAGCATAAGTTTCATCAAACATTAATTATCCCAACTGGTAAAGCTAAGATTCTAAACCAATAATGGAGGACAATATACCGTAATGATGTTTTTCCTTTTCTTTTTTTTTTTTTACTAAAACTACCTTAATAATTCTATTAATTAAGTTTTATTATTGCTAATTATAATTAGATAAACCAAGTCCATAGATGAAGAAAAAAATCATGAAATTTTTGAATCGGCAAAGAAGCCTTAGACTGAAGATTACCACGTAGCCAAGTATTCCAATCACAATTTTAGAAAATAAGCATTAAATGAAAACGTATCCAAGGATTGTCAAAGGGCAATAGAATTCGGACAGAATCTAAGATTTGCAAAAGTTGTTTCATTCATGAGCATCCAAAACCAGACAACCTGCTTGTAGAGGAGTCAATTTGCAATAGACAACCTCAACAATCTGCAAGAAAATAGCATTTAAAACATCAGACTATAACAATTTAACAATAACTGCAGGCTTGTCTAATGCATATGACCCAAAAACAAAGCAACTAAAAGACAACAAAGACTCGGTGATATCACAAATATGCCTTATATGAAATCTAAGCATCATGTCTTTAAACTTGATTTTTGTTGTGCTTATTGTTGTCTGGATCAGGATTCCATTGAAATTGAAGGTTTTTCTTATGGCCAATGTTTTTGGCCTTGATTTATATTCCATAAAAGGTTTTTTATTGTCTTAAATCTCATAAAAGTAGGATTATGAAGGGCTTGCTCGAGCAGCAAATATACTAAACCTTAGCTATATAAATATACTAATCACCAAAAATAGTTTGACCAAAGGTCTAATAGCGCATAGCTTTATGCCATTGCAAATTCTTCCAAAAAGCAGTTTAATGAAACAACTTCAGTGGATTTTTGTAGAAGCAGAATGATAAACTTCTGCCCATTTCTTACAGGATCGCTTTTACAAGAATACAACTGTTTTCATCTTCTAAAACATTAATGAATTTAGGCTCAAAAATCCAGTAGAGAACTAGAAATGATCTCACATACCCTTAATATACCACGCGTGTTTGAAGATTCTCCATGAGACTTACAATTACATGAATCATTTCCACCAAGTCTGCAAGATCACTTAAAAGAAAAATATCATAAGCATGGAACAAGTAGCAAGATCTCAATGCAACCTCAAATAACCACATAATTCACTTTATAACAAATACTGGGAAATGCTTGGGATGTAAAGACAATGCAAATTAGTGGCTAGAATATTTTGATAGAGATGGATGATATGACTTACAATCTAATTTATAATATATCTAACTTCCATTATTAAGTTTAGAGTGACATCCATTCAGAATTTTCTCATTTAATGTCCAGTGTTGAGGGTTAGTAGGATTTGACTCTGGAAATTTGCATCTTTTGCTCTTTAACTTGTCCCAAAAATTGCAATTGACCCCTTCCATTGAATATTTTCAATAAAAGATTACTTTTTCAGACACAATATGGGATAAAATCAATATCAATTAAATATAAAAATTGACTGCATATTAAATAGAAAAAATAATTAATAACTGAGTGATCAGCAAATGATTTTTGTCTTAAGTTGATTCAATGCAAATTTAAAGAGCTGAATAAAATAAATCCAGTTGAGGAGCTAAATAAAATAAAAATAGAAATCTCAAAAATTTATTTTAAGTTGCGTGAAATTCTTGCTGTTGTGATGATGAATGCTACAGAGAAACTTATCACTTTAAGGTTAAGCACAGAGAAACATATCACTTCAAGGTTAAAAGAGCTTGTTACTAGAACCGTATTCCCAAAAAAAAAAGCAAAATGAAGAAACAGTAAGGCACAGAGAAACGTATCACTTCAAGGTTAAGCAACAGGAAAAAAAAGTCGAGCACAGAGAAACGTAGGAAAACCCATTCAATCAATCAAGAGTAGAGTTGACGATTGGATTGAGTCATTCTCATAAAAAAGACAAACAACATATAAAGAAAAATTAACGAAAATGAAATTTGGAGTAACAAAAAACACTTTTTCAAAGATTTTAGTAGAGAGATTAAAAATAAAACAACCTGTGGAGTAGGTTTAGAAAGATGGAGAGTTTCTTTCAAGTTTTCTCAAATCTAAACTAGAATTACCAACCCAGAAAGCAAAAAAAATAACCAAAACAATGAACAAAAATAAACTTAACTCCTCAACAATCATGGCAGGAAGATGACCAAAGACCAGTAAGAATAGACTAACCAGATGATGACCAAAGACCAGATGACGAGCAGACGCCGATGAGGAACTACGGTGAGGATGAGTTGTGCCTTCAATTTCTTTGTTAGAGAGAAAGAGAGAGGCGGCTATGTCTGTGAGGGAGGATAAGAAGCAAATGTGTAGGCTTAGGGTTTTTCCCTTTTATAGTTCTAACAAACTTAAAAATACTTAAATGCCCCTCATTTACCAATGAAATTTATATTTCGTTGCTATTTTTGCAACCGATAATAAATTCGATTGCTATTTAGCAACGAAAATTATTTCGGTTGGTATTTTAGCAACCGAAATTAAATTTTGTTGCTATTTTAGCAACCAAATATAAATTTGGTTGCGATTTTTCATTGAAAATGAAAATTAGCAATGAAATTCTATTTCGGTTGCTTTTTAGCAATAGAAATAATTATTGGTTGCTATTTTAGCAACAGAAAATATATTCCGTTGCTATTTAGCAATGGAATTATGTTCCGTCGCTAAAATAGCAACGAAAACTACATTCCGTTTCTAAATTAACAACGAAAATCATGTTTCGTTGCTATTTTTCGTCCCAAATTTTATCCGCCATTTGTTGCCGCCTTAATTAGCAACGAAATTCTATTTCGGTTGCTATTTAGCAAGGAAATTCTATTTCGGTTGCTATTTAGCAACAAAAATACTTATCGGTTGCTATTTTAGCAACCGAAAATATATTTCGTTGCTAAAATAGCAACAGAAACTACATTCCGTTGCTAAATTAGCAACGAAAATCATATTCCCTTGCTATTTTTCGTCCCAAATTTTATCCGCCATTTGTTGCCGCCTTAATTAGCAACGGAATACAAATTTCGTTGCTAAAATAGCAATGGAAACTACATTCCGTTGCTAAATTAGCAATGGAAATCATATTTCGTTGCTATTTTTCATCCCAAATTTTATCCGCCATTTGTTGCCGCCTTAATTAGCAACGAATACAAATTTCATTGCTAATTTTTGTTGCTAAATTATGGCACAAAAAATTCCCTCCACTTTTAGCAACGGAAGATAACCAAATATTTTTCCGTTGCTAAATCTATAAAGCTTAACCAATTTTAGCAATAAAAATTAGTTTCTGATTCTAAATAGCAACAGAATAGTTTTTTTGTTGCTAATTTAGCAACGAAATCAGTTTCGTTGCTATTTTTTTGTTGCTATTTCCATATTTTCTTGTAGTGCCTTAGTTACCACACTTTTCCTCATTATGTAACTATTACATAATTAGTATAAATTCTCATATTTAAGTTTTGTCATCATAATTTCATTTTGCACACCTTTAATTAGTCATTTATCATCAAATGCCTAATTTTGTATCTTTTTACATTAAGGCACCCTAAGGTACAATATTCGACCACATGACTCCCATATTTTTTTATTTTAATTTTTTCATTTAATTAAGTTTCTAACAACTTATTATAGCATTATATTATGTTACCTTAAATTATTTCACACTTACATGTAATTAAACATAGTTACATAATAGGAAATTTCAATTAAAATTGTGAAATTAAATGTAATAAACATCCACTAACCTCACTATAGCTTGTTTGGCACCTAGATCTCCTTCTCCTTGCCCTTTCCCTCTTTTCCTTCCTTATTTTCTTTTCTTTCCCCTTAATGGCCGAAAATTCAAAGAATTTAAACAACACATTAGCTCATCAATTTAAGTAATATAAAATCACTAATATACTCTCCTACTCCTATACTACATGCTATTACAATTTCCCTTTTAATTTCTAATCAATTCTCACAAAACCCTAAATTTTTATCTTAGAGTTTTTACCTTAATCACTTGATCTCTTGGCTTCTCCTTGTTGCAAGCCCTAATTAGAGTGAAAGAGGATTAATTCTTGAGTATAAGAATGAAATTAGAGGGCTGAAATCAAGATAGAAAAAGCTTAGTTGAAGAAAAATGGAGAAAGGTGAAGGGAAAGTGGTGTCTCGGTTATGCTGGAAAAAGGAAAGGAAAATGATGGACTTTTGAGGTGAATTCTAGATATTTTGCTGCTTATATAGGGTACTTTAATCATGCAAAAGGAAGGGCCAAGATTCATTGTGTAACTATTGAATCCAATGGCTTTAATTTTTGCCACATGTCACTCATCTAGGCACTTAGGCTTATCCTACTTACTTGATCTCACACCCACTTGATTACAGCCATAAATTAACCATTCCCACAAAATTTCATGGTCAAATTCTCTAATTTAACCCTCCGATTAACCCGATTTTGATTTTTCACTCTGAAATATGAATTTTTGATTTCAATGTCGGATCATCTTGAAATTGTGTTTTGAGTGCCATTATATATTATAAAATATGTGGTAAAAATTTCAACCCATTCCAACATCGTTTTGATATACTTTTAGCTTAGATAGCCTGTGTGGCTAGTCCGAAATCTGAATTTTCAAAATTACCAGAATTATCATTTTCCAGTTCCCCTGATGTCACTACACTATTTATAGCATATATATGAAATTTGAAATCAATTAGAGATCCCTAAGGTCTCTAAATAGTCAGTCAAGGTCACGTCAAACCTACACTGAGCCGTGAAATTTTTCTTCTTTTACCCTTTCACAAGTCTATTTGACCCCAATTCCCACCTAAATTGTACCATTTAACTCTACTTAACATGTATTTTCATATTTTCTATTAAACTCCTACTACCTGCCAAGTCACCCCTCCTCGGGTTTCCTGGGTCGGCACATTTAACGAGGCATTCATTTCAAATTTTTCAGTCCTAGTCAACCCCGATTAATTCGAATTTTGACCGAGGATAACTATTCATATTTTACAACATATTATGCAATACAAATGAAAAATTTGGGGGCGTTACAATACTATTATCTCATTGTAGCTTTGAGCTCCCACGTAACTTCTTTCATATTGTGATGGTGCCATAAAACATTCACTAGTGAAACATTCATGAGCTATCTAGTTTCCCTAGCTAGGATTTGATTTGGTCTTTCTTCATAGTCATATTGACCTGCAGTTGGATTTCTTCTAGTGTGATCACATGGTTAGGATCAGATCTGTACCTTCGAAGCATGGACATATGGAACACATTATGCATCTTCTCTAACTTCGATGGTAGCTTCAACCGATAAGCTACTGGATCCACTTGCTGAAGTATCTCATAAAGGCCAATGAATCTTGGACTTAATTTGCCATTCTTGCCAAATCTCAGAACCTTTTTCCCAACTTCTACCAAACTCTAATATACAGCATCGTAACATATCTTCTAATATCTGAATCATCTGTTCAAACTGACTATCTATCTGAGGTTAACATGTTGTGCTAAAGTGAAGCCTCATGCCTAGAGCTTCTTGCAAACTTTTCCAAAAATGAAAGGTAAATCTAGGATCCTTGTTATAAATAATGGATTATGGCACTCCATGTAATCTCACTACTTCATTAATATAGATTTCTACCAGTTTGGTCAAAGGATAATCCATCCACACTAGCAAGAAATGAGCAGATTTTGTGAGTCTATTGATGATCACCCATATAACATCATGTTTCCTTTGAGTAACAGGCAATCCAATTACAAAATCCATAGTTACCCTATCCCATTTCCACTTTGGTATCAAAATGGGATGAAGCAATCGTGAAGAAACCTGGTGCTTTGCCTTTACTTGTTGACAAATTAGACATTTTCTTACAAACTCTGTTATATCCCATTTCATATATACCTGGCCACTAATAATGAGCTTTCAAGTCTTGGTACATCTTGTTACCTCCAGGATGCATGGCATAACTGCTATGGTGAGCTTCGGTAAGGATGCTTTTCTTCATTTTCTCCTGATCCGAAATACACAGTCTTTTTTTGTAGCAAAGGCTTCCATCATCATTTAAAGAGTAGTCTCCTTAACTGTTATCTTTTAGCTTGTTCATAATAGCTATCAATCGGTCATTTTCTTTCTGAGCTATTTTCACCTGATGCGTAAATTTAGGCTTTACTTGCATTTTAGCTAATAAAGCTCCATCTGGTGCCAAACTCAAATTGACATTCATAGCCCGAAGAGCTGTAAATATTACTATTATAAGTCAATTATACTTATCAATCACTTATACATATTCATTTGAAAGCATTTAGATTACCTGGCATGAATTTCCTCCTAAGTGCATCAGCTATTACATTAGCTTTTCCTATATGGTAGTCGATAAAGCAATCATAATCTTTAATCAACATTAATCAACATCTCTATCTAAGGTTGAGTTCCCTCTAAGTAAGCATATATTTCAAACTTTTATGATATGAATAAATGTAGCATCTTTCTCCATACAAATAAAGCCCTAAATCTTTAGTGCAAAAATAATGGCTATTAGCTCCAAATCATAAGTAGGATACTTTTTCTCATGAGTCTTAAGCTATCTAAAGGCATAATCAATCACTTTGGCTTTCTGCATCAATACACAGCCTAAATCATTTATGGAGGCATCACTGTAAATCACAAAATCCTTACCTGACTCGGGTTGAGTAACGATAGGAGCTTCTATCAACATACCTTTAAAATTTTCAAAATATTCTTGGCATCTGTCAGTCCATACAAACTTAGTATACTTCTGCAACAGTGGAGTCAAAGGAACTACAATGGTAGAGAAGCCCTTTATGAATCTCCTGTAGTACCTGGCTAAACCCAAGAAACTCCTCACTTCAGTAACATTTTTAGGTGGCTTCCACTGAAGAATTCCTTCATGCTTTGAAGGATTCACCTTTATTCCTTCAGCAGACACTACATAACCAAAAAAGGATACTTTATTCAGCCAAAAATAGCATTTGCTCAACTTAGCATACAGTGGCTTTTTCATCAATGTCTGTAGAACAATCCTCATATGCTTGTTATGCTCTTCCTGTATCTTGCAATACATTAGGATGTCATCGATGAAGACCACTATGAACTGATCCAAATAAGGGTGGAAGACCTTGTTCATCAAATCCATGAAAGCGATCGGTGTATCTGTAAGCCCAAATGGCATGACCAAAAGCTCATAATTTCCATATCTAATATGAAAAATAGTCTTAGGCACATCATTCTCTTTCACTGCCATCTGATAATAGCCCAATGTCAGATCAATCTTTGAGCATACATTCGCTCCCTTCAGCTGATCAAATAAGTTTTCAATGCGAGGAAGGAGATATTTATTCTTAATAGATATTTAGCTATCTGTAATCAATGGAAAATTTCAGTGTTCCATCCTTCTTTTTCACAGATAGACTGGTGCTCCTTAGGAAGAAACACTAGGTCTAATAAATCCCTTATCAAGCAATTCCTGTAGTTGAATCTTTAATTCTTTCAATTCTACTGATGCCATTCTGTAAGGAGCAATGGAGACAGAAGCAGTGCCTGAAGCAATATCAATGGACAATTCCACTTCCCTGTTAGGTGGTAAGCCTGGTAACTTATCAAAGAACACATCAAGGAACTCTCTAATAGTAGGCACTTCTGACACCTTTGGAGTATCTCTTTTTGCCTCCACTGCATAACACAAGTAAGCTATGCACCCTTTTCTAATAAGTCTTTTAGTAGCTGTAGCAGATATCACATCATATAAGAAGTTGGTTCTCACACCTACAACTATGATTTCCTGACTCTCTTCAAAGTGACCATTTTCCTTATGTAGTCAATCATAGCTTGGTGGGTGGATAACCAATCCATCCCTAAAATCACATTGAATTAGTAAAATGGCAGTTTAATTAGATTTATTAAGAATACATAACCCTGGGCACTAATAGAACACTATCTGTACACTTTATTCACCACTACACTATGCCTTAGAGGATTACTCATAAGGATATCCCTGTCTAAGCATGCATCTCTCATCCATTTACCCCATGCTAAGTCAGTGCTAATGTAGGAATGAGTAGAATTAGGATCTATCAAAGCATGTATTGAATTAGATAACAAGAGGAATTTACCTACAATCACATCTGGAGCATCCTCATCCTCTCTGGCCTTGATAGTATAAGTCTGACCTTTAGCTCATCTCTGACCTTGAGATCACTGCCCAGCTGGTCTAGAGGTTAAAGTGATAGGGGAAGCTTCCTTACCATGTCCTCTCGATCTAGAGAACCCAGTCCTATCACTAGTGAGGTGGTTGAAGTAGTCTGCACTATAGGACAGTCTCTAATCTGATGATCTCTGGACCCACACCTGAAGTATGCTCCAATCAAATATCTGCACTCCCCTGGATGAACCTTGCCATAGTGGTCATAGGCTACAGCTGTCTCAGTGTCTCTATCCCAGGGTATGCTAGCTGCTGAAGAAACTGGTGCCCTACCACGGGTTGCACTATCCTGTCCTCGGCCTACTGCAACTGGTGAACGGTCTTAAGGTGCTGGAGATTCCTTGGATTTCTTACCTGATCCTCCTTTACCATTGGATTGTCACTACTTTCTCTTTTGTTGAAACTGGGACTTCCTGTCAGCTTCTTCTATTTGAATGACTTCTAATTTAATAACAGCTTAACTATAGCCCTCAAATTAGGATATTTCTGGATCCCAATGATCTGTCTGAGCTCAGTGTGTAGTCCCCTCTTAAATCTTTGATATACCTTTTCTTCTGTGGACTGGCTCTCATCCAAATAGGCACTCAGGCACTCAAACTCGTGCTCATACTCTGCCGCTAATTTATTCCCATGCTTTAGCCTCCGGAAGACATCATGCATTGCTACTTTATACTTTGAGCCAATATATTTCTTCTCAAAATGGGACATAAAGAATCCCCAACTCAACTAATCCACTAGGGTGTGCCTTTTGACTGAGTCCCACCAGATAAAAGCTAGCCCCTAAAGTAAAGCCATATTACCTTTAAACTTTTCTTCCAATGGGCTATTTATGATCTCAAACAGTCTTTTTATTTTAAAAAACCATTCCTCTGCCTGGGCTGGTGTTAGTAGGTCACGTCCATGAAAATCTTCAACTCCTAACCTTTTTAATTTCTCCAAAATAGGTTTTATCCTAGGTGGAGTTGGCTGAACCCATATTGTTGTTTGAGAAGGATGTGTCTGTCCTACTTGCAGCCTCTGCTGAATAAAATATGCCATCAAATTTAGAAAATCTAGCTGTAGGGATGGAGGTGGCATTGTTGGAGAAGAAGCCCGTTGCTGTGGGGCCTCTTGCTGTCCAGTGCCTATGGAAGCTTCACTCTCACCATCCCCCACCTGTCTATCTTGATTAAAGGACATCTTTTCATTATAAAACAAAAAGAAGCAAGTATACATTAAATCCCATAACACATGTTCACTGACAATTGGCATGTTTATACAGAAAAATCAATCACTTAATCCCACTCCGATCTTAGAATTGCTTAAATCATTGCTTCGATACCACCAAATGTAACATCCTTACTATTATAGTCCTACAAATTTAAGTGATTAGCCATTTTTTTTTTCTTTTCTTATCTTAATAATCATTCACTTAACCAAATAATTCATAAATTACCAATTCTTATCCATTATTCATGTTAATAATTCCAACTTATCGCTGACCTATAATTGTCCAATTTTACTATTTATTTTACAAAAATATGGTAATATAACAGCTTTAAACTAGACTAGCCTCTCGAAAAATGAGCAATTTCACAACCCCTCAGGGGCACAACAGTTCATAAATAATATATTATTTTCATCCATACATTTTCAATTTCATTTCAAATATATATAGTCCATCCACTACCTGCCAATCACATATTTACATATATACAATTACTGTACCAATACAAACTAATTCTTTTACTTCAACAATTATAAATATATACATGCCAATACAAAAATATAATTTCTAACTATCTCTTGTTCTTGCAAAATTGGCTCCTTTGTGTACTATTGCTCCAGCTATTATTTAGAACCTACATGCAGTAACAACTATGTGATCAACATTAAATATATCTAGTGGTGACTATAAATCGAAATATTTTTCAAACAAGCATAATTATATTAATTATGTAAAAATTAATTATATTTTCTATCAAAAATACAATTATCAATATTCTTAACAATCGTTTCAATTTATTACCAATACTTTGGTAAACTTTTCAATTTAGCCCAAAACTTTTCATTTTATTACAAAATTACCCTTTTTAATATTTTAATTACCAATTTGCCATTATTTCACTTATTTTCACTTCTCATTCAATTTTTGGCACATAACTTTACCAATTGGTCCCTATTTTAATTTTTTATGCAAAATTACATTTTAATCTTTGCATTCCTCAAAAGTTCATTTTTGGACTATTTGTTCACTAAATTACCATTATACCCTTTTTATTCATTTTTTATCACTCTTACACTTTGCATACAATATTTGAAAAAATTATAATTTTACCCCTATACTTTTTATTTCTTTTCAATTAGGTTTTTTTTCATTATAAACTTCAATTTCAGCTATCTTTTTGCATTTTAAATTTATTCTTATCATTATGTCCCTAGTACAATCCCGGCAGAAATTTTCAAACTAGATATACGGGATGTGGATCCCATAGGATCGTAGTACAAACTGAGAAATGACCTATAGGATCATTTTTCACAGAATATAGTACATAACATAGCAGATATTATGAAAGAACAATGATTCTACCATAGCAAAGCAAGTTGCCATTACTTGCACCACGGTATAGGTGCCTTTATGGCTAGCTAATTATATTCTAAGTTAGATTTTGATCGCTTGACTATTACTAAGGGCAATAGCCATTTACAATTCACTACACTTTTCAGATTTTTCACAGTTTTAATAGCTTATTCAATACTGAAAATCTGTCAATCAACTTTTTCATTATTTTTGTACAGTTTGTAAATTATTTCACTATAATTCATCATTTTTCACTTAATTAATGAATTATTTCAGAATAATTCAACAAATACATTAGGTACATAATCAAATTCTCTTCTAAAAAATTCTTAAATAATTTTATAAATTCTATAAAAATTCATGAACACATATATTCATTTCTATAGTCATTTTATGGAAAAATTTCATCAACATACACAAACTAAACTTTAGTTCCCTTTAAGACACAATTCAGCCATCAAAGGAAATTCACATTACACATGCTTTTAATTCAAATTAAGCTTTCTAATAGGCATATTCAAGGTCCTAAATCATTATTCTAAGGTCGATTTCAATTACACATGTATTTCTATTAGTTTTTTCTAAGTTACATAAAGGGAAATCATACTAATTGAAGGAAATAGAAAGATTTAGTAGCCACTAACCTTCCTCATTGGCTTAGGCTTGCCTAGACTTCCTTTTTTTCCCTTTTACCTTGGAAGCTTGTCCCTCATCTTGAGAACCTACCATGGCTGAATACTTTAACATAAGAAACACTATTTTTTTGTTCTTAAAAACTTAAATTAACCACATAAATGAACTTCAGGCACCTAAAAATACTTATAGGTATCTTAGAACAAAATTAAAACCATGATTTTCTCTTACCTCAAATTGACATCCTAAGCTTTTCAACTTAATTTCTCTTGTTTTTCTTTCTTTAAACAAGGAATTGAGGCTTAAATAATCACCTAGATAGGTAGAGTTTGATTTAGTATGCTTGGATTATGAGAGAAAAGGATAGAAAACTTGAAAAAAATAGAGAAAAAAAGGTTTATGGTGGTTCGGCCAAAGCAAAAAGGAGATGTGGCTAAGAAGATAAGATTGGCTAGTCAAAATATCATCTTCCATTAGGCTTTTATAGTGGGTAAATTTGGTTGGGCTTTGGTTCAACCCAAACCCATTAATTTAAGCCCAATAATCCAAAATTAAGCCTATTATGTCATTTTCTATAATTCTCTCACTTTCCAATTTCAAAATAATTTAAAATTGATTCCATCATTCGTATAATATCAAAAATAGGCTGTAAATAAAATTTCAGCCCAATCGAAGTCAGTTACTGATTCTATTTAGTCAGATTGGCCCGATTCAATAATTACTATTGTTACCAAAAAATTAACTTTTTAAAGCCAAAATATTCTACATATCAATTTAGGCACATATGCAAATTTTGGCAATTTTTAGAGGTTATTTACTATTTTTAAATGCTTGATCAAACCTAGGTCAATCTAGTTACTATTTAAACCGAACGACTTCATTTTTCATATTTTTGACTTTTGGAGGCCTATTTGACCTCAATTTCACTTCAAATTTTAACCTCAGACTAACTATGAACAATATTTTCTGATGACCAAATAAAATATTTTTCACCTCCTGGTGTACTTCTCAACCTGGAAGTACTGTTCACTATCGAAAATACTATTCACAGTTGATTCGACATTCAGATCATTATATTTATATTCACCACTATATACTTTAGTACTGAACATGTGATTTTATACTGGATGCAGGGTACAAAGATTATGCTTATGATAGAGAAAAATCAATGGAAGAGAAATTCAGCATTTTGTGTTTTCTTTGATTGGCATGTACATATGGAAGATGTCAAGTAGGGTGGCATGACTAGTTTTTTGGACTGTATATATTCTTAGACTTGTATATATATCTTACATTGTAAATAAGTTTGATGAAATCAAGCAAAGAAATTATAGTATATGGTATGTATGTATGTTTATATATACAATTATGGAAATAATTGTTGTTCTATATTATCTAATTTTGTGGAGTTTTTATATATTATCGGGGGTTGGATTGGATTTGTGTAATTATTTGAAAGTATTTTTGTAGCATTTGCAGGAAGGTAGGATTTGGATTTCAGCAGTTAGCTGCCCCAATTTCTACAAATTTAATACTAATATATTAAAAATGTGGGACCCATGAATTAATGGTTAAGAATTTGGATATTATAAAGATGAACAATTTAATAATAATTTATGGATCACCTCAGTGTATTAGGACATCAGTACTCGAACCAATATTCGATTATCGAGCTTTAAACATTAAGACCGAGGTCTCTAGAGGCAGACATGTTATGGTACAGATAGATAAGGAGTTGAGGAGATACATCGAATACCTGAAGAATGATATGATGAGATTTCTTGAATAGCACTCCAGGCCATCACTGAGGTTGGCCAAGGTTTAAAGCTACTCGTAGAGGTGATAGCATAAGCTTTGTAGCTTTTGATAGTTGCACTGCTTGGATTCTATTTTAGGTTCGGGCTAGTTAATGAGCAGACTCTAGCGGTACTACAGACCATGGCACCAGCCAAACCCCCCAAACCTTCAGTATTCAAAGCCCTATCCAGGCCAACTAACTGCAAAGGATCGAGGCCCTCACAAGAAACTTATTGTTTTGCATTTAGAGAGTTTAGAACTTTGGCTGAATATTTTTGTTGTATATAAAAAATGGAACTTGTATTTAATTTATATGTTTATCTTGTATTATGTCTTGCTTTATTCATACTTAACATGCTTGTAAAGAAAAATGAAAAATAAGTGCCATGAAATTAATAAGATGACTTATATTTAACATGCAATGATAGGACCAATAAAAAGCAACAAAACAACAACAAAAAAGAAGAGAAAAACTAATGAAAAAAATCAACACAAAAAGGAAAGAAAAAAATATAAAAATTCAATGAGCAAAAGCACTAACATCAAATCCTTCTCACAGGTAACTGCAAACCCCCATCGAGCGGCATATATCCACCACCATAACTAAAGAATGGGCTAAGACACCTATCTTTGCCATAAGAAGTTGCTTGAATAGGTTAAAATAGAAAAGACATGCAAGGAAGAGAAATACAAATATTTTTGGATTCTGAAAGGAACTTACATCCCCTTTTTCTTGAGGAAGTACATTTACAGTGAACTGAAAATGTCTTTGTTGATGGTCTAAGTTACGAAAGGCCATCCCTTGGACCCTTTACCAGTGGCTACCTTGCAAAATATGGATTATCACAAGGTTATAATGGAATACTGCTAAAGCCAGAGTTGTATAACGGTTAGAATGCCGTTATAGTAGTCAATGTTCATTTAGACAATGAGCCATATTCTCCAAAAAGCATAAGGATGCTTTGATCTGAACACATAAGAAGTTATAAAACTGATGTTAACAACAAGGAACTATTAGATAGGAGGCAAGAGCCTGATGACAATGCAAATTTAAGAAAGACATAAGGTAAGACCAGGGGTGTCAGCAACCTTGATGATGTTGGTTTTCCCTACATTGGTACCAATTTGTAGAGTGGTGACATAGTCATTGGAAAGTGTGCACAATCTAGCCAAGATCACAGTGTTAAAATGCAACACCTCCAAGATGGATATGTACTTATAAACACAACCTTCAAATATATCAGTGACTCCTTATAGATGCATATTTGCCAAAAATTCCTCAAATGGAGTATTGTTTTGATAGGTTAGATGCATCCACATATTAGTGACTCCTCACAAATGCATAATTACTAGGAATTCCTCAGATAGAATATTATTCCAAGAAAGCCTCATTCAACACAATTGGAAGGTTAAGTATTGTTAGGTTTTGACAAGAAAAATTAAAATAAAAATGTAGCAAAAAAATGGAAATCCATCAGGATCCATATGAGCTAATTGATTCAATAAGAAGGGTGTAACGATCACCAACCTCTAGAGGTGTTTCCTTTATCGAAATAAATACCCTCTATCGGTATCCATAATCGAATGGATGATTGGAATCGGCCAGAGTGCTAGCTCCTTTCCTTGGCGACTAGGATTTTATTTTTTTTTCCTTTCTCAAGGTTACAGAAAATTATTTTCTTCTCTCCTCACAAAGTGACGGCTGCCACTCTAATTTTGTATGCTTAAACTATATTTAAACTATACATATCACAATATATATATATATATATATATATAACCTAACCTTAATTTAGAGAGAGAAAATTTTAGGCCTACATTTCTTATTAAAATAAGAAATACTTTATTAAAATAATATTAATCTTAATTAATTTTTTATTATATATTTATTTTGAATTTTAATTTCTCACAAAATAAAATTCGAAATGCCCAAATTAACCCTTAATCCATTCATCACATTTTATGTGTGCAATCTAATAGGTTCATATTATATTGGCAGTGGGCTCCAATTTTATCACGAGCACACAAGTCATAAGCGATCTCTAGCAAGATATTATGACTACCCAAATAATATGAATATCACTAATTCAATTTTAACCTAATAGAATATTTTATAATCCCTTTGTCATATGATATCTTGTTTAAACATAAGTCATGGTCCATGTTAAACTTATATAGTCCAAACATATAATTTCTTGATCACTAAGTAAACTAATAATATCAAATGGCATTGATCACTCCATCAACTCATTTGAGCACAACCATGCATTTCTGAGTCTTACTTATCGAAGGGCTCAATAGATATCAGTCTAATAAAAGAAGGATAAATTTCATCTTGATTATTCACAATCCTCTATATGATTCTCATCATGTCCAATCATAACCTTTATTATTATCTAATTAAAGATAATGTTTGATTATGTCAAAATATAATGTTACTCATATAGGATACTATGATAATTTCAAGTTTAAGGATCGATAACATTACTATAATGAGATCATTAATGACACTAACTCATGTAGTATCTCATAACGGGTCTATTCAGTACCCTATTATCTAATAAGTACCGATAAGTTTGATTTATATTGCCATATATAATCATCCCATGATTATCAAGCAAATTCATACCGGTCTTATTTATCATTATTATTTTAATGATAAATAACTAGGGATAGTCAAAATAAAATATTATTATAATGTAACATGCCAACAATATAATAACATGAAGAAAATCCAATATTATAAAATGAAATGTGACATTACATAAAGAACCAAATGTTTAGCCTAGGGCATAGCCACTAACAAGTATATCTATAGCAGATACCAAGCTAATGCAACTCAAATAATCTGATTCTACATGCGCTAGGCATTAATCAGATCCAATCAAGTCATTTCAATTTTGCATACCTCAGGTACTAATCATATGCATTCAAACAACTTGATTCTGCATGCCCCAAGTGCTAATTAGATCCAATCAAGTCATCTCAATTTTGCATGCCCCAAGCACTAATCAGTTTTAGTCAACTTATCTTGATTCTGCATGCTTTAGGCACTAATCGGGTAGTCAACCTAGGGAATAGGCTTATAGCCATAAAAGGTATGATTTTTTTAATCAACCAAGAGATTCACTAGCTCGAGTGCGTAACTTTTTACTTTTACTCTGAATTTTGGCTCAATTTAGTATTAGTGCACCAGGTCTCCAAAATTAGGGTTAGCTGTAGATATATCATAAAAAATACAAAATAGCGAGGACAATAAAATTTGTTTCTAAATGCACCATTTAGCGACAACATTGCGACGAAAAATGATTTTTATCGCAAACGCTGTTAGGGGCTAGTGGGAAAACATATTTTGCGATAATTTACAGATAAATAATTTTTGTTGTAGCTAATTTTGGATGCCAAAATTTTGGCGTAAAAAATAGAGATGACTTTACGAGCATAGAACCCTTGCTAAATCTTAATTCATGGCTAGAATGATATATGAACTGTTTAGCGAGGACTTAATCCCATGATTATCTTTTTTTTCTTCGCTATTAAGAGGATTTGAGCTAAATTTATTAGATATCATATGGTTATCTCTAATTCTATGTTTTAATGCTTTTTCCCTCTTTTCATGTTTTAATTCTAAACACTACATTGATATTATTCTAAACACTACAAGAAAATATCAAAATAGCAACGGAATTATTTTCGTTGCTAATTTAGCAATGAAATTTATATTTTGTTGCTAATTAGCAATGAAAATTTAATTCTATTGCTAAATTTGGTTTAATTTTTTATAATTAGCAACAAAATAAAAAATGGTGGCATTCCATTGCTAAAAAATGGGAGAAATTTTAGCGCCAAAATATAGCTAAAAAAAATAGCAACGAAAATCTATAACCGTTACTAAATGTGGCGCCATTAGGTAGCGAAAAAATTTTGAAATGAAATTTAGCAACAGAAAAAAAATTGTTGCTAAAATGGCAACGAAACATAAATTTTGTTGCTATTTAGCAACAAAATTTTACTTTTGTTGCTATTTTAGCAACCGAATTTGTTTTTCGTTGCTAAATTTTATTTTTAATTAAAAATAAAAATTAGCAATGGAATATAAATTCTATTGCTATTTAGCAACGAAATTTCACTTCCATTGCTATTTTAGCAACCAAATTTGATTCCGTTACTAAATTTCATTTTTAATTAAAAATAGCAACGGAATTGATTTTCGTTGCTAATTTTCATTTTCAATGAAAAATAGCAGTAGAAAATATTTTTGGTTGCTAAATTAGCAATGAAATTTAATTTTTCGTTGCTAATTAGCAATAGAATTTAAATTTCGTTGCTAATTAGCTTTAATAATTTTCTTGTAGTATAGCAACAAAATATGATTTCAGTTGCTATTTTAGCAACGGAAAACACATTCTGTTGCTAATTAGCAACGAAAATCATTTTCGGTTGCTATTTTAGGGGCATTTAAGTATTTTGCATATATGTTGTCCTAGGTACAAAATGTCTTGCCTCTTTTTCTTTGCTCTCTCCCTCTCCTTCTCGCTTCTCTCCCCACTTCGCGATTCTCGCTCCTTTATCTCTTCCCCTTCCTTGTGTCACCTTCTTCCTTTCTCAGGTAACCAATTATGTCTCGATTGTGGTTATTTTTGTGATTTTTTCAACTGTGAAATATGCCCTCATGAGTATTTTTTCTAGATTTGATGAAATGGGTATCTAGATTTGATGAGATCTGCCCTCATGCTTTTTTCACTAAAATATGCACATAGCTACTCCTCCTTCTTCTTTACTCAAGTCTTGTAATGCCCCTTATTATACCCTAGGAGAATTTTCACTAATTACTTATTAGGTTCTATGTCAAATTAAGTATAAATGCATATAGAAGGACCTAATTGAAAAGTGAAAGGGTAAGTTTTGGGGTATAATTAAAAATAAAGCAAATTAAAGGACCAAATAGTAATTTTTGCATTTACATGACATTTGGGCCAATAGAAAGAGTGAGAGAGGGAGATATTTTGGAGAGGAAGGGCCGGCCAAACAAGTGGTCTTCTTCCTCTATTCTCATCCTCTCTCAAAACCCAAAACTCTTTCTCTATACCTCTCTCTAGATTTCTTGAATTTGTGGTAAGAAAAAGAAGATTTGGATAGTTTTGCTTATAAGGTATTCTTGTATTTTCTTTTGTGATGTGTTGTTTATTGATTAGAGTGATGGGTGTTCATGGTTGAGTTCTTATGTTATAGAAGGATATTCAAGTAAGAAGAAGGGAAATGAGGCTATCCAAGAGTAAAGAAAAGTTGGAGCTTAAATAAGGTATAGGAACTTATATAATTGTGTGTGTGTGTATGCTTGATGTTTTGTTATAAGAGATGCCTTTACTGCTTTTATTATATGTTTTATGGTTGATTTTAAGCTTGGAAGTGGTTTAAAGATGAGAAATACAAGTTTTGTTGAAGATACCAAAAATCTGGTTTTGTGACTCAATGGACAAGTTAGTACTCTTTTGGTCGTATCTTGAGTTATATGTATTCAAATGAAGCAATTATAGTTTTTATGGAAACTAGATATCCATATCCTGATTTTGTTAGAAGAAACTGAGAATTGATTTTCTCTGTATGATAGTGGAAATTTGTGTTGAAATCTGGTTAGGGTTGTTATCCCGTTTTTGTGAGTAGCCTGTGGTTTTCTTTGTATATTTGAAGCTCTACAGGTTCTATTGAGATGATGTTTGGTGTTTTAGAAACTAGAGACATAGGCCTACAACTTTGTAGAAGGGAATATTTGATGAAAATGTCATTTTATAGGTCAAAATCGGCTTAGAACCCAAAATGGGAAATCGGCCATTAGGCAGATTAGGGCATCACTATTACTAAGCTTTTGATAGTAACCGTGAGCCAATCCAGTTTTCAGTTTAGACCAAAAATGCATCCTAGCTCACGGTTACTAAGGAATTCATAATAATCGTGACCCATTCTCGTAGCTTTACTTCATGGTTATTACCTAAGGCTTAGTAACCGCGAGGTAGTTAGCTTTTGTCCAGAACTGAAGAGCATCCTAGCTCACGGTTACCATGAATTTGGTAGTAACCATGACCCCTATTGCATGACTAGGCTCACAATTACCATGAATTTGGTAGTAACCATGACCTTTCCTTGCATTTTGGTACTTGGTATTTTATGACCCCATATGATGTGTAAACTTATCTAAACCCTTCCTAAGCTTATAAATCCTCTAAATTGCAAGTATATAGTAATTTACCCCTTTAATTATAAGATTTGTTTAAAGATAGAAGTTTAAGATTTTACTATTCAAGTTCAAAGTATAGTATGCATATGGTTATTTCAATGTAATTACAGTTCAATGATTATTGTTTATGTTATGAAATTAACAATGTATAAATTCTAGTACTTTGCATTCATTTATGCTATATTGGATCATATGAGCACAATTTAATAACATATGAAATATTATTTATTCTGCCTGCATATAAAGACTTGGTGGTGGATAGATAAGCATGCCTATAGGGTTACAGTCGTAGCTGTTATAGTCTGACTCTTATGAGTCCACAGTATGTCTCTAAATGAGACCACAGTTCTGACCCAATTGGGTCCACGGATTTAATACCTTCGGATATTTATAGATTTGATACCTTATGGTATCCACAGCACCCATTATCCACCCCCACAGGAATTTAAGCAAGCAAATTTATAAGATGAATGTTATGCATCCATAGTTTACAATCTTTTATTGTTATGCTTAAATGATATAATTATTCCTTCTACTAATGTTTTTAATACTATTTCTTAATAAAGTAAACTTAGTTTACTCTATATTATCGTTGTATGCTTGATGATAACAACTGTGAGTGGTTATCAATATGTTAGTTTGTTCCCCACTAAGCTTTATAGCTTAGCACGGGTGTTTATCCGTGTAGGTTCGCAGGTTAGACCTTTTCTTCAAGGACAAAGCCAAAAATCTCAGAAGCCAACATCAGATTAAGAAGAATCCTTTTAAAGTATGAGATTAATTTGTATCTTTTTGGTTATATGATGATGTATTTTGTATTAAAATCATGTAATTATCAGGTTCTTTAAGTAATAACTAAGCAACATGTTAATGTAACAAACTTACTCTTATATGATTTGTATAGTATAAATGTATGCATACCTATATGCATCATCATAGATGACTCACAGGATTAATGGAATGTCATTAGTAACAGTAATTAGGATAATCTAGTATAGTCATTACATTTTTGGTATCGGAGCGCCTTGGTTTAGGCGGTTTTGGCCGATAGGAATTTAAAGGTCCTTAGATATATACTTTTTGTTGATGTTGGCTTATTGTTGATGTCCCTGTATCTTTTTTGATATAGTTAGAGATGGAAGGACATCGTGAAGTAGTAGATGAATCAGCTAAAAGCAATCTACTAGTCAATCTAATCCTTCTCAGCCTGAATCTTCTGCATCCACTAGAGGTGGTGTAGCTGCAGTTGAGCCGGGGGAAGCATTGTTGAAAATTTCCCATGATATGGCTCAAATTCTACAAAGAATGATTGCACCAAAAGCTC
The DNA here is from genome assembly GCA_037975025.1 of Excoecaria agallocha. Taxonomy (NCBI): domain Eukaryota; kingdom Viridiplantae; phylum Streptophyta; class Magnoliopsida; order Malpighiales; family Euphorbiaceae; genus Excoecaria; species Excoecaria agallocha. The sequence continues at coordinate 18,643,147 of CM075814.1, read as the reverse complement.
TTATTTTTGATATCAGAAACCATGGTGTAGAAGAATTCCTAGGAACTACTTGGGAGGAGTCTGAGAAAGTTGAATTGTGGCTTGAAGTATTTATAGAAGTTCAGTGCCCAGCCAACCAAAAAAGTGACATGTGCTATGTCCTTGCTTTAAGGAGCAGCTTATGATTGGTGGAAGCTAGTTCAGACACAACCTCAGCTACCTGATTCCCTCTCTTGGGAATTCTTTGTAGCAGAATTTAAGAAAAGGTATGCGACTGAAGCATATAGGGATGAGAAGTTAAAGTAGTTTCTGAACCTAAAGTAGAAAGGTATGTTAGTGGTTGAATATAAAGCAGAATTCAATCGCTTGAGCAAATACGCACCAAAACCTATGCTAACTGGGAATTTTAAATGTCACCAGTTTGAAGATGGGTTGAATGACCTAATTTGGGAGTATTTGATAGGGCCAATCTCTTTGCACCCTGTGGATTATCATCAGTTGGTTCAAGCAGCTATTCGGGTGGAGAAAAAAGAGAATGCCAAAAGAGAAAGAGAAGAAAAAAGAAGAAGCTTCTCTCGGGGTGGTTTTTCATCAGGGAAAAGATCAAGAATGACTTCAGGAGATCAATCAATAGAATATGGTAATGGCTCTGCATCTAGAGGTAGACAACATGGGACTTTTACTTTAGTTGGATCTGATAGAGGTACCGTATCAGGACAGGGTAGAGGTCAAACTCCAGAGTGTGCCTACTATTTTAGGCAACATTGGGGTACTTACAGAATGCTTACTGGTGCTTACTTCAGATGTGGTAGCACAGAGCATTTTATGGCAAATTGTCCTGTGAAGCAGGAGCAAGCCTCTAGTCAAAAAAGTAATAGAGGAGCTTCTAATGCACCCTCTTTAGGTAGAGGTCATGGTAGAGGTAGAGATGGATCAGGTCAATTTAGAGCATAGTCCAGGAATGTTTTTGAGACAGTGGATCGACCATTCGCTCCTACACCTCCTATCAGAGCTTATACCATGAAAGGTGAAAATGATGCTGATACCCCGGAGGTTATAGCTAGTACATTCTCTCTCTAATACTGATGTGCATGTGCTTATAGACCCGGGATCCACACATTCATATATTTGTAATTGGTAGTTGGATAGAAATGTATCTTCTGTAGATCATCTGAGTTATGATATATGTGTAATCAGTCCTTTGGGCCATAGTATATGTGTAAATAAAATATATAGAAGTTGCCCTATTATGATTCAAGGGAGAGAGTTTTCAGCTGACTTGATTATTTTACCTTTCTATTAATTTGATGTAATCCTGGGTATGGATTGGTTGTCTAGATACCAAGCCATAGTCAACTATAAAGGTAAAACAGTAATAGTTAAGGATGTCAGGAAGAAAGAGACATTGATTCAGGGTATTAAGTCTAAACCCTTAACCAATGTTATTTCTGCTATGAAAGCAAATCGATTCCTTAGAAAAGGATGCGAAGCATTCTTGGCTTTGGTTCATGATTCTAATAGGGAGACAGTTAATCTTCAAGATATTCTATTAATCAATGAATTTCTCGATGTTTTTCCCGAAGAACTCCCGGGTTTGCTACCAGAGAGAGAAGTAGAGTTATCTATAGAAACTCTACCTGGAACTGCTCCCATCTTCAGAGCACCCTATAGAATGGAGACAACAGAACTAAAGGAGTTAAAGGTTCAGTTACAAGAGTTGTTGGACAAAGGCTTCATCAAGCCTAGTGTGTCACCTTGGGGCGCACCGATATTGTTTATCAAGAAGAAAGATGGCACTTTGAGAATGTGCATTGACCACAGATAGTTTAACAAAGTAACTGTGAAGAATAAGTATCCTCTACCTCAGATTGAAGATTTATTTGATTAGTTAAAAGGTGCTGGAGTGTTTTCTAAAATTGATCTGAGGTCGGGATACTATCAACTTTGGGTCAAAGATGTAAATATTCAGAAGACTGCTTTTAGAACTCGATATGGTCATTATGAATTCTTAGTAATGCCTTTTGGGTTGACTAATGCACCAGTAGCATTCATGGATCTGATGAATTGGGTGTTCAGACCCTATTTAGACCAATTTGTTATGGTGTTTATCGATGATATCTTGGTCTATTCTCACAATGAAGCGGAGCATGCAAAACACTTGAGAATAGTATTGTAAACTTTGCGAGAACAATAATCATATGCAAAGCTAAGTAAATGTGAGTTCTGGCTTAAAGAAGTTTCTTTCCTTCGGCATGTGGTGTCTTCAAAAGGCATTAGGGTAGACCTTAAAAAGATTGAAGCTATTGTAAATTGGAAGCCGCCTAGGAATGTGTCGGATGTCCGAAGTTTCTTAGGCTTGGCTGGTTATTATAGAAGATTTGTGAAAGGCTTTTCTGTTATCGCCTCCCCGCTCATTAAGTTACTTCGGAAAGAGGCTAGATTCGAATGGATAGATCATTATCAAGCAAGTTTTGAATAGCTAAAGAAGATGTTAGTGGAAGCTCCAGTTCTTACTCAACCAATAGCGAGTAAAGAATATGCTATGTATAGTGATGCGTCGAAAAATGGATTGGGTGTGTGTTGATGCAAGAAGGTAAAGTAGTGGCTTATGCATCAAGGCAGTTAAAGCCTCATGAACAAAATTATCTGACTCATGATTTAGAACTAGTTGCAGTCATTTTTGATTTAAACATATGGCAACATTATCTCTATGGTGAGAAATGTAGAATCTATACAGATCATAAAAGCCTTAAATATTTGCTTACCCAGCGAGATCTCAATTTAAGGTACCGCAAATGGCTAGAACTATTCAAAGATTATGATTGTATAGTTGACTATCATCCAGGAAAGGCCAATGTGGTGGCTGATGCATTGAGTCGAAAAATGATAGCGACCTTATTGTTACAAGATTGTAAATGGAAGTTTGCATCCGACGGAGCTTTATTAGCTCAATTGCGAGCTCGACCTAATCTAAGACAAACAGTAATAAATGCACAGGTCGATGATTAAAAGCTACAGCAATTGGCTCAATCAGTGCATGAAGGGGGTCCAATAGAGTATTCAATCGGGATTGATGGTGATCTCTATTATCGAAATCGGTTATGTGTGTCGGATGTTAAAGAATTAAAGAGAGCTTTATTATAAGAAGCCCATAACATTATATTCACCATACATCCCGGTGGTAACAAAATGTATAGAGATCTGAAACAGTTTTATTGGTGGCCAAGAATGAAGAGAGATGTAACTGAGTATGTCTCCAAATGCCTGACATGTCAGCAAGTAAAAGCAAAGCATCAACTTCTTTCAGGATTGTTGAATCCTCTTCCCATTCCTCAGTGGAAGTGGGATAATGTTACTATGGATTTTATCACAGGTTTACCCACTACTCAAAAGAAGCATGATGTTGTGTGGGTCATAATAGACAGGTTGACAAAGGTGGCTCATTTTATACCGGTTCGAACTAATTACTCGATGGACAAGTTGGCTGAGTTGTATATAGATCAAATTCTCAGACTGCATGGGATACCAATCTCAATCATTTTAGATCGGGATCCAAGATTCACTTTCATATTTTGAAAAAGTTTATAGCAACCTTTTGACACAAAGCTTCTTCTTAGTACTGCTTTTCATCCTCAAATAGATGGGCAGTCAAAAAGGATTATACAGGTACTATAGGATATGCTGAGAACCTGTGTTTTAGACTTTCCCGGGAGTTGGGATAAATATGTGACCTTGATGGAATTCACATACAACAATGGCTATCAAACTAGCATTGATATGCCACCTTACGAAGCACTTTATGGTCGAAAATGCAGAACCCCCTCTTACTGGATAGAGTTAGCTAAAAGCAAATTGACAGGTCCTGACATTATTAAAGATACTGAAGAAAAGATTCAACTTGTCAAGCAAAGATTAAAAGAAGCAAGTGATAGGCAGAAGTCGTATGCGGACTTGAAAAGGAAGGATATTGAGTATCAAGTTGGTGATGAGGTGTTCTTGAAGGTATCCCCATGGAGAAAGGTGTTGCGATTTGGAAAGAAAGGAAAACTCAGTCCCAGGTTTATAGGTCCGTATAGAATTCTGGAACGGATTGGACCGATAGCATACCGATTGGATCTTCCTAGTGAATTATCAAAGCTGCATGATATTTTTCATGTTTCTATGATTCGGCAATATATATCAGACGAGTCGCATATTATACCTGTGCAAAACATTAGTGTCAGATCTGATTATACATATGATGAGGAGCCTAAAATGATCTTGGCCAGGGAAGTTAGATAATTGAGGAACAAAGAAATCCCCCTAGTCAAAGTATTATGGCAACACCATGGTGTGCAAGAAGTGACTTAGGAACTTGAAGCAATTATGCGGGCTCAATACCCACAGCTCTTCAATACAGGTATGAATTTTAAGGATGAAATTTTTTAAGGGGGATAGAATTGTAATGCCCCTTATTATACCCTAGGAGAATTTTTACTAATTACTTATTAGGTTCTATGTCAAATTAAGTATAAATGCATATAGAAGGACCTAATTGAAAAGTGATAGGGTAAGTTTTGGGGTATAATTAGAAATAAAGCAAATTGAATGACCAAATAGTAAGTTTTGCATTTACATGACATTTGGGCCAATAGAAAGAGTGAGAGAGGGAGATATTTTAGAGAGGGAGGGCCGGCCAAACAAGTGGTCTTCTTCCTTCATTCTCATCCTCTCTCAAAACCCAAAACTCTCTCTCTAAACCTCTCTCTAGATTTCTTGAATTTGTGGTAAGAAAACGAAAATTTGGATAGTTTTGCTTATAAGGTATTCTTGTATTTTCTTTTTGTGATGTGTTTTTTATTGATTAAAGTGATGGGTGTTCATGGTTGAGTTCTTATGTTATAGAAGGAGAGTCAAGTAAGAGAAGGGAAAATAGGCTATCCAATAGTGAAGAAAAGTTGGACCTTAAATCAGGTATGGGAACTTGTATAATTGTGTGTGTGTATGCTTGATGTTTTGTTATAAGAGATGCCTTTACTGCTTCTATTATATGTTTTATTGTTGATTTTAAGCTTGGAAGTGGTTTAGAGATGAGAAATACAAGTTTTATTGAAGATACCAAAAATCTAGTTTTGTGACTCAATGGACCAATCTATACTCTTTTGGTCATATCTTGAGTTATATGTAGTCAAATGAAGAAATTCTAGTTGTTATGGAAACTAGACAGCCATATCTTAATTTTGTTAGAAGAAACCGAGAACTGATTTTCACTACATGATAGTGGAAATTTGTGTTGAAATCTGGTTAGGGTTGTTGTCCCATTTTTGTGTGCAGCTTGTGGTTTTCTTTGCATATCTTAATATTTAAAGGTCCTATTGAGATGATTTTTGGTGTTTTGAATACTAGAGACATAGGGATACAAATTTGTAGGGGCATATTTGCTGAAAATGTCATTTTATAGGTCAAAATTGGCTTAGAACCCAAAACGGGAAATCAGCCATTAGGCAGATTAGGGCATCATTGTTACTAGGCTTTTGATAGTAACTGTGAGCTAGTCCAGTTTTCAGTCCAGACCCAAAATGCATCCTAGCTCACGGTTACTAAGGAATTCATAGTAACTGTGACCCATTCTCGTAGCTTTACTTCACGGTTATTACCTAAGGCTTAATAATCATGAGGTAGTTAGCTTTTAGTCCAGAACCGAAGAGCATCCTAGCTCACGGTTACCATGAATTTGGTAGTAATCGTGACCCTTATTGCATGACTAGGCTCATGGTTACCATGAATTTGGTAGTAACTATAACCCTTCCTTGTATTTTGGTACTTGATATTTTATTACGCCATTTGATGTGTAAACTTATCTAAACCCTTCCTAAGCTTATAAATCCTTCTAAATTGCAAGTATATAGTAATATACCCTTTAATTATAAGATTTGTTTAAAGATAAAAATGTAAGATTTTACTATTCAAGTTCAAAGTATAGTATGCATATGTTTATTTCAATGTAATTACAGTTCAATGATTATTGTTTATGTTATGAAATTAACAATGTATAACATTTTAGTACTTTGCATTCATTTATGCTATATTGGATCATATGAGCACAATTTCATACCATATGAAATATAATTTATTCTGCCTGCATATAAAGACTTGGTGGTGGATAAATAGGCATGCCTATAGGGTTATAATCGTAGTGCTATAGTTTGACTCTTATGAGTCCACGGTATGTCTCTAAATGAGACCACAGTTATGACCCGATTGGGTCCACGGATTTAATACCTTCGGGTATTTACAGATTTGATACTTTATGGTATCCACAACACCCGTTATCCACACCCACAGGAATTTAAGCAGGCAAATTTATAAGATGAATGTTATGCATCCATAGTTTGCAATCTTTTATTGTTATGATTAAATGATATAATTATTCCTTCTAATAATGTATTTAATACTATTTCTTAATAAAGTAAACGTAGTTTACTCTATATTATCGTTGTATGCTTGGTGATAACCACTGTGAGTGGTTATCAATATGTTAGTTTGTTCCCCTCTAAGCTTTATAGCTTAGCATGGATGTTTATCCGTGTAGGTTCGGAGGTTAGACCTTTTCTTCAGGGACAAAGCCAACAATCTCAGAAGCCAACATCAGATTAAGAAGAATCCTTTTGAAGTATGAGATTTAATTTGTATCTTTTTTGTTATATGATGATGTATTTTGTATTAAAATCATGTGATTATCAGGTTCTGTAAGTAATAACCAAGCAACATGTTAATGTAACAAACTTACTCTTATATGATTTATACAGTATAAATGTTTGTATACCCATATGCATCATTACAGATGACTCACAAGATTAATGGAATGTCATTAGTAACAGTAATCAGGATAATCTAGTATAGTCATTACAGGTCTCACTTCACTTCAACCATTGAATTGTTTTCAACCATTGCTTATTATTTTTAATTGAACTATTTTCAACCATTACTTTCTTATTTTAAATGCTTTTTATTTTTTTCCTTTTTAGGTAAAACTTTAAATCGGTTCTTTTATTCACAAATGTTTAGCGACTTTCAACCTAGCGTGTTATGGTAGAATGATGATTTGTGTAGAACTAATCCTTACGAAGTATTATCAACTGCTCTTGAAGGTTTTTGTGATTGACAAACTCAAACTGCATTTAAATTGGTTTTTTTTAGTTTCAGAGGCTACTACTAAGAGTAAATTGGCTTCGCTCAATGAGAAGCTTGATACTTTGGAGCAGTGTTTAAAGTTACTTGAAGTCTAAATGGGTACTACCACTGCTAATCCTACTCTTTTTTCTACGTGATACAGTCGATTGTATTAATTCTGCTTTCTTATAAACTCTCCATCTTGTCTTTATTGTGCTTATGATGAAACTAGCTATACTTGATTTTTTATCACTTGTGATGTGAAATATATAAACGCCTGTTCTTTTTATGTGTATTATCTCCATTAGCAGTCTCTCCACTTCCATTTTCAGTGATTTTATTTCTCTATTGTATTTACTTGGAAAAAATCTGCAAAACCCATTATTAATTTGGTTGAAATTCTTAATTTTATTTTCAAATACTTTTAAAATAAAAATACGATAGAAGAAATTCCTTCACTAGATAAGTGAAATTATAGGGAGACTAATCAGACATAGAAGAAATTCTTATATGCCTTTGCCTCATGATCAAATCTAATCACCGTTTCAAGGGCAATACCAAATATTTCTGAAATTTTTTTTCTTTTGTATTTTCATCGTCAATTACAAAATGACAGATTTATTATTAAAAAAGAAATTAAAACTTTAGGGGTAAATGTAACAAAATATATTTTATGGGGTATTGTCTGACTAATTTGAAAACTTTAAGGGTAAAAAATAGCATTAAACTTTATTAAAATTTGTATCTATGAAGGGGAACCAGATTACTAGGATTGATCAGCATTAGCTTTTAGACTAAATAGATAGCATTTAACTTTTTGACTAAATAAATTGATTGGTATTGAAACAATTTCTTTTTCCCTCTGGGTTTTATGTGGTTCACTTTTGGAGTTGCCTTTTGCAGTAGAGCTTATTAGGTATTGATTATAATTCTGAATTGTATCATAACATGTTTGTCACTCAGGTGCCAGTAGACTTTGTTATTGATCATTCAGTTCGGTAGATATGGCAAGGTCTGAAAATGCACTTCAAGTAAATATGGAATTGGAATTTTAGAGAAACAAAGAGAGATTTGGTTTCCTTAAATGGGGGGTTTCTACTTTCCATAACATGCTTATTGTTCTTCCTAGATCTGGAATTGTGTACAGCAAAAAAGGTCTGTTGTATCTTTGACTGCATATATTTTTTTTTGTAATTGCAGCTAGAGTTCAGCTAAACGGGTGCTATTTAAGCTATGACGTTGCTGGGTTAAGGCAGGAAGAAGGGACACAGTTTCTATACAAAGTTTGTGGTTCAATTGAAGCTAGTGGGTCTAGGTTTAAGGAGATGAGAAGTGCTGCCTTTGACGCAATGGTGAGTGGGGTGAAAAATGGTTTTTACATTGGGAATTACTGCACTTTGTTTGTTTTGGGGCAATATGAAGGTGATTTATCAAGTGGGGATTGTGGTAGTTGTTTGAAGAGTGGAATTAAGAGTGTGAAAAACAAGTATGGCACTTCAATTTTTGGGCAAGTTTATCTTCAAAAATGTTTTATTAGTTACAGCTTTTACCCTAATGGAGTTCCCACCATTAATTCTAAGTCAGGTATAGTTGGACAAATATCTTCTATTTCCTTTATATATATATATATATATATATATGGATATTACATTTAACTTCAGATTTCAAGCATGATTTTATAGTTTGATTTTTATTTTTGTGTCTAATCATTTAAAACTAAGATTTTGCTTAAGCTGAAATATTTATCTAGTTATATTATTAAATAATTTGTTTTTTTGCAAATAATAAGCTTTAGTGTATACATTGAATTTTAGTTATAACTAGCCTTCTCTATTTTTATTTTTCTACTTCTGTGCCATTTTTTTTGGTTAAGTGTAAGACAAAAAAGTAAAAAAATAATAATAAAGGTAGTAGAGTTGGGTTTTTGGTGGAAAAATATGCTGCCACCTGATGATCGGCAACCCAAAAAGCAATGTTGAGACAACAAAGGAGGGCTATAAGATTGTAGACTTGGAAAATAACTTATTTCTAGTGCAATTCGACCATTTAAATGCCAAGTTGGGGATGATGTTGGGTCATTACCTGGTTGTTCAACCTTGGACCCCCAATTTCAATACTGATTCAGATAGAATAACCACTATTACAGCTTGGCTGAGGTACAATTCACTTGTATGACAAGAGAGTCCTGTGAAGGGGTTTTCTTAATTTGAGAAAGAATAACCATTGCATTCGAGAGGGTAAGAAGAATCAACTGAACAAGAAATTCAAGTGGATAATTCATATGTTGTTCATGCCTTTCAACATGATGGCCATGAGGATCATATTCGAAAAATTAAGATGTTCATGGCTGAAAAAAGGGATGATTTTCAGTATCAAGCTTGTTTTTAAGAAACATCCATAATCTTTCACAAATTGCTATCTGCCCAGACAATTTAATTGTGGCAAATATTACTAATGATTGCTATTTTATTTTCAATAATAAGTGTTGGTAAAGGGCAAATTTTTGTCACTAAAGAGTAAGTGGGCATTTGGTTTATTAGTGGATTTTGATTATAATAGGGCTTAGTGTTACCATTGAACCGTTTAATTTTTCTTTATTTTTTTGGGTAGTGGTTAAATTTTTAATGGATTTTGAAAGTGATAGAAGTAATTTTTTTTTGAGATCGCAGTATAAAGGAGAGCTCAATGTTGAACCTGATAATGACAATTTTCCATGTGATGTTCTTTGGATTTACATTAAGGAATGCCATCCCTAATTAAATTGATTTTTATTTTTATCGCCTATTGGCCTTTTCTTTATGTGTCATGGTGCTTTACAATATGGTAAGTGATCAATTCTTTTTATTACCTATAAGCCAAAATTTCATACATAATCTTGTGTAAGTGATACTGATTACTAAAATGATTTTTGATAGATAGCAGATAGCTCATCGTTTTCTATAGTTTTACAAAAGATTGGGTGGAATTGAGCAAGCAATATGGTTGGTGCTGGAGCAAGTTTGGGAATAGTAGCTTCTCTTCTGGTCGCCATGTTAGGCTAGGCAAGATACCTTCCTCGTTTGCTAAAGTCAATCCTTCGACTGGTACCCCTTTGAATGCAACTCTCTTCTTGGGTATGTCATTTCTTTCAATTTATTTATTACTCTCTCTCATTTAAGTTAATTAAGCAATAATCAAATATTAAGCAAAAAAGGAATGTTGTACCTCCTATCTGCATTTGGACCTAGCTGATGTTGAACCGTGTGTTTCAATACCAAAAAGGTATGTTGTATCTTTCGCTACATATATTTTTTTCTTTATTAGCATAATTAGGTCATTTGGTTTATCGAGTAATGGTTTAATACACTACTAATAGACCTCATGATCGAATCCCTTTAAAAAAGATGAAGGCAGATTGGCATTATTATCTTGATAGCGCAGTTGGTTTCAAGGTTAGATGAAACAGCCAACACTGGCTTGATGACATTATTCTTATTTATTTCTTCAGATATTAATTGTGTAGTTATTGAATTGTGGATATTGCGTAATGTTGCTACTATGCATCCGTAGTGATGATATGCATCTACTCCAACATATGACATATCAATGGCGGTTGAATTGATATGTGGAATCTTGTTTGGTTGTTATCAGCTTTTCATATAATAATTCTGGACTAAAGTGGTCGTTCTGCATAATTTATGAATTGATTTTCTTTTGTAGGGATTTGGAGTTCCAAAGAAGGAATAAGATAAAGTGGTAGAATTATCATTCCATAGATAGCCTGTTGAACTCAAGCATGGTAGAGTTGTCATTGCCGCAATTACAAGATGTACAAACACATCAAACCCTAGTGTTATGTTTGGAGTTGGTCTTATTGCAAAGAAAGCTTGTGAACTTGGTTTGTAGGTTAGCTTCAGCTTACAACATAAGTAGGATATGCAAGGCTTGGTCATTTGTTATAATTTGTTGTACCAAGACTTATGTAATTGGAAATATTTATTTCTAACCGAGCTTGTTCACATGTTATAATCTTAGACTCTGCTTTTGGCCTTTAACATGTACTTTTGGCTGATGGTTTTCCAAGTTAAGCCATGGATAAAAACTAGTCTTGGTCCAGGTTCAGGAGTTACAAAATATTTGTTCTATAGGTCTGTCACAATTTAACTTGTGTACTTCTAATATAGTAGTTATGGTAGATGCACAGTACATAATTCTAATGGTCATTTTTGCAGTGGCTTGTAGTAGTACTTGAACCAGCTGGGCTTTCACATTGTCGGTTATGGCTGCATAGCTTGTATTGGGAATTCAGGAGAGCTTAATCCTTTTGTTGCTTCTGCCATTTCTGATAATGGTATGCTAGAATGCCTTCCATATAATGTTTTAGAACTTGGTCTTATCCACTTCCACAACCATTTTTAGAATTTGGACCAATTATTAAATCTTTTAAATGTGCGATGCCCTTTTTTTATTATTATCTCCTTTAATGTTGTATTCAAATTTCAAAATCTTAACTGAATATTCTTGTCTAACAAATTTCACGTCATTTTCCTTCAAGCATTGTCATTTTTAATATTCTTTGCCTCTTTCCTTTTTTTGTCTTAAGCTTGATAAGAAACTAACCAGCTTCTGGGATTTAGGATGTATAATTTTAATTTTTAGCTAACCTTTGATGGTTTGCATCTTGTACTTGTTCTCCATTTTTCTAGGTTAAATTTGTTGTTTTGCTTTGACAGTTTGTAACTTATAGTTGTTCATATACTTTTTTTGTGGTGTGCTTTTCCTATGTTGATATACTTCTTGGTCACTTGTGCAGACATTATTGCAGCAGCTATGCTATCTGGGAATCACAATTTTGAGATGAGTAAAGAATTCGCATTCAAATGAAAAAAGCTTGAATGAGATAATTATTAGCAGCTATTATCATGTTTGACAGTATATGTGCAAAATATTCATGCTTATATGCTCTTGTTCTCATTACTTTGATCTTGTTGTAGAAGTTTGACTTCAAAACAAGGTTCATAACAATAAGTAATGCATTTATAAAGTTTCTAAAAATCTCACTTCCAGTCGTTCAAACAAGTATTTGGTAGAAAAATAAGTTGTTTGTGATTTTGGATTAAAGTTTCTTAGTTTTGATTTTCTTAGTTTACTTTGGGATTTTGGAGATTAAAGTTTCCGGATCTACAAAGTAGAAACCAGACTAATCCCTTTTATGCTGTGATTCTTCTCCTTTTCTTTCTTTCTTCTTCTTTTTTTCCCTTGTCTAGTTATATGTCCTATGCCACCAAGTCTAATTTGTAGTTTTTGTGTTAAGTAACTTCTTTTCATTTTCTCCATTTCTCCCATTTCTCGATTGACAGGAAGATTTGAGGCTCACCTTTGGGATAAGAGTTCATGGAATAACATTCAAAATAAGAAGGGCAGACAAGGTGAATTTCTCTAATCAAGGAGATCTATGATTATTATTATTATTATTATTATTATTATTATTATTATTATTATTATTATTATTATTATTATTATTATTATTATTATTATTTTCCTTTGTTTTTTAATGCATATGTCCTGACTGTGTTTTATTCCTGATAACGCTGTCATTGTAACGCTCATGTACACTTTTGTGGCTGCTTAGTTTATTTGGGCAAGCACTTATGATCTAAGTTCAATATTTTAATCTCTCTCTTTTTTTTTATTTTTTGTAATATAACTTAATATTAAATTTGGAAAATGCAGAGGCACGTGATAATGAGGAAGCAGCTGCTCACACTTACGATCTAGCTGCTCTCAAGTACTGGGGCCTAGAGACAACCTTGAATTTTTTGGTACCAATTTTTCTGTTTCCCTTAAATTTTCAAGAATAGAAATATATAGTTTTTCGTACAATTTTTTGAGCGAATTAATTATTTTCTTTTTTTAATTTTTTTGTGTAAAAAAACTATGCAGATAGACATATACACTAAGGAGCTGGAAGAGATGCAAAAGATGAGCAAGGAGGAGTACTTGGCATCTCTCCGACGGCGAAGCAGTGGATTCTTTAAAGGCGTGTCTAAGAATCGTGGGGTAGCTAGGTACTATAAATTTTGCTTATTTCCACAATTTGCTTAATCAATGGAAAAGTTTAAGGCGTGAAAGGGAAAATTTACTTTTCAGTTGGTGCAATGTTACATTACTATTTTAAAATTGAAAAAAATTTATTTTTTATGTCACAAAGATATTACTTGAATTAAAATATATTGGAGGTAAGATTGCATTCTTTATTAAATATTAAAGACAAATTGCTCCTTTGCCCCTTTTGTGGAAATTTCAATCATGGGTTTTTGATATTAAGAAATTGGAATAATTTTTAGCGACAGAAAATACCGTCATTAATGTTTTTACTTATTGGTGAATTTATCAATGGAAACTGGTTTCCATTGCTAAAAATAGCAACGAAATCTAAATTTTCGTTGCTAATTTTAACAACGGAAATTTATATTCCGTTGCTAAAATTGACTAATCCACCAAATCTTGCATTGTTAAATTTAGCAACAGAATTCAATTTTCGTTGCTAATTTGAATTCCGTTGCTAAAAATAGCACCTGCTGGATTAGCAACCGAAATTTTCCGTTCGAAATTTTTCGTTGCAACGGAAAATTGACATTTTTCGTTGCTAATTTTTGTTACTAAATTGCAATTTTCTTGTAGTAGAAATGGGTGATTTTTTCATAGGAATTCCACCGAATCAGCAGCGATTAGTCTTCATTAGGAAGGAGTTTGAGGATGGCTAGACCTTGGCAGATTATAATGTGCAAAAAGGTTTTCTCACTACAAGAAAAATGCAATTTAGCAACGAAAAATTGGTATTTTTCGTTGCTAATAAACAATAGCAACGGAAATTAGCAATGAAAATTTCCATTACTAATCCGGCGGTTGCTATTTTTAGCAACGAAAATAATATTCCGTTGCTAAATTCAACAAACTCATTTTCGGTGAATTGGTAAATTTTAGGAATGGAAAATGATTCCGTTGCTAAAATTAGCAACGGAAAATGTAATATTTCTGTTGCTAAAATTAGCAACGGAATTTCATATTCCATTGCTAAAATTAGAAACGAGAAAGTCAATTCCATTGCTAATTTTAGCAACCAAAAGTCAAAATTCGCAATGATACATAAATTCCCATCGATAATTTTCGTTACTAAATTTAGCTATTGAAATCATCAAAATTTTGAGGATCTGAATAAGATTTTAATTTCAATCTAAATTGATTAGTCATAAAAAAAATTATAATGCAATTAACTTGATTATAACATAGTATAATCCATAGTCTGAATTAGAATCCATAGAAACATACATAAACTCGGTATCGATACTAAAATAATACAGTAGAGTCCATAGAAACCAATATATAGAAACACAACTCAAAATCAGTACCAATACCTAAATATTACAAATATAAAATATGTAGTTGGTAAAGGAGGACGATCTGGCTGTTAAGAGGTGTTGTCCTTGTTTTTCATCTCTTTCATCTCATTCTTTAGTTGGATTACAGTATCGACCAACATGCTGACAGTATTCTCAAGCTGAATGACTCTCTCAGAAGGTTCAGAATGCCTACTACAAGTAGTTGTGGATGATGCAGAGTAATGCGAATGAGATGTATTTGCAATAGATCCTAAGCCAAAAATCCTTTCTCGGTTATTCTTACCACTAACTACATCAAGAAATATTCAACTCTCATCCACATTTTCAGAGTTTTGTCGCTGTTGAGTGAGAGTCTCTTGTAATTGCTCATATAATTACAATAGTTACAATGAATTAACTATATTTCATTAAATAATTAATATATAAATATAAATTTAACGTACATTGAGTTGTATGCACCGGGCATTAACAAATGTCTGACTATCATGCTGTTTTGTATAGGTGTACATAAAAACTTCAAGATATGTTGATCTCTTACCCAAGGACTTTTCCTGCATAAACAATTAAACTAAAGTTATTAAAAATTTAGCAAAATTTCCTTTAAATTTATGACATTTACCTCCTGTAAAATGAAAAATTTATCTAAAAAACGCATCATTATCAAACATTATCATTATCCAACATTATCATTGTCCAACATTAACAAATATTATCATTGTCCAACATTATCAAACATTATCATTACCTTATATGACATAGAAATTTACATATATTAAACTATCATTATCCAACAATATCAAACATTATTCTAAATTCATACATTGAAACATTATTCTAAATTTCTAAAATTTAAATACTTATCAGTTTATCTGCATGCTCATAATGGATCAAAGTTCCTCCAGTGTGCACCGCTAAACTCTCTCCTTCTGAACATCCCCATCTATTTGAAGAATTTCTCTCTGAAATGGCAATTGCTTCAGGTGATGCCCAGTATTCCTGCCAATGATCCCATATTTCTTCAAAAATAAAAGAAGGTCGTTCACCACTTTTGGGTAATTTAGCAACAAATTCTTTATATTGTTGACGAGCATGCTTTTCCCAAACTTGATAAATGACACCATTAAATTTTGAATCCCAAAAAAAATTCTTTCTGAAAAAAGAAAATAATTTAATTAATGTAAAATACAATAGATATGCCATTAATCTATGAAATTAGCTATTTCATCATAAATAATGCAATTTTTTTTACCTCAAACTCTTGATAGTAAAAGTCTCTTGCCTGCAGAGAGAGATTCTTGTATACATAACCCTCAATTTCTATCATCTCTTTGAACTTGGATCTAATTTTTTTGTGCAAATACTTGATGGAATAAACCTATTAATATGAATAAAATTATATGAATTTTAAATTAGATATCCATAGCAACATATATAAACTAATGTTATCTTCTAATACAAAATTAGATCAATACTCACATATCATTAATAATCTTAATGTGAATTCTTCCATCAACTCCCTTCACACCAGGTTGGAAGCCTTCTTCTTCATCCTCAGCAGCTACTGTCGGTTCATTTGTCGGTATAGATCCAAAGTCTGGTGCGGGAGTAACGTGTGCTAATATATTTGGATTGTTGGATGCTGAATCACTTGGTAGATTAGGAGAGCCATTGGGGTTTGTAGTAGGTGAAGGTGATGCCTGATATGGCTGTTGAGGATCTGAATATAGACTTAAACATGTAGACCCTACAGGTTGAGATGGGTACACTTGTGCACTGTCATCTTTATCCAATGTTAATCTGAGCCTGGGTGGCAAAAGATTGTTCTTTCTTTTGGGTGCCATGTTTCGTACCTGAAAATCAAATAAATAGATTATTCTTCTTGTAATAGAACAATATAATTACATCATATATAATAATAATTCATTGATGCAATAATAACATATTTGGATTATGATATAATAAAATACAACATACTCAAATTAATCGCTTTCATCACTTAATTGCACATCAAAATCATCCTCTGTTTCAGAATATTTGGAATTAAAGTCTGGCTCATCTTCAAAATTTGGCCCATCTATGGATTTGTCATCATCTCCAGATAAAATTTTCACAAATTCATTATTTGGATCATTTAAAGGTTCATTCTCAAAATATGCATTTATTTCATAGGCACTCGGTTCTTTTTCCTGAAATGCTTCACTTTCATTTGTCTTGCTTTCTTCTTTTGACTGTCCTTCAAAAATACCTCTTGGTTTTACTTTGCAGACTGCCAGCCAGTCTGACTTGTCCCGTCTTAAATTGGTTTTGCTGTGCGTAAAGATTTTCATTTACATCCACATTATTTGGTCGAATACCAACTCCCCTTGCAAATCCATCTACATTTATTGGTGAATATACTTGATTACCCCTAGAGGTGCTACAAATTATTGGCTCCCCGTGCCATGTCCATTCAAAGTAATTTGGAACAAACCATTTTTTTAACAAATATAGATGCACTTTATCAGTAGGGAGAAAATGAATATGTTTGTAGTTTTTACATGGACATCTAATTTTTGGACCATCCATATATGCAGGCTGCAAACTTGCATATTCAATGAACGATTGAAAGCCCTCGGCAAACTCAATATTAATTGAACCATCTAGCATTAATCGCCTATACATCCAAGATCTATCAACATTACTCATACTTGCATAATTGTTATTCAAATAAGGTAATTTCATAATTAGATTTATGGGTTAAATAAGTAGGGAAGGTTAATCAATGTATTCAATTATAACTTAAAAAAACCACATCAAAATTTTCAGCAAATAACCCAAATATACAATTATATAGGCTGATCCTACTCCTAACATTGGAACAAAACAATTTATAATTATCATTATAAAAACATCAAGGCATAAAATTAAGTTGCATCAAGGTACGTGGCACGCAACCATGATAACCGAGTTATCCTTTGGAAACCAGTAGCCCGCAGGTCGAATCGTTTTAGCCTATATACCTTGATACAACAGTGACACAAAAGAAGTATTTTACCTTATTTAATGGAATACATATAGGAAGTTATTGGAGAGTTCGACAAAAGAAGTAAATGGATTTGCATACATAAAAAACAATCGAATATAAAAGATTCATATGCATATGTATAAGAAAATAGAACTAAAAGGCTGAGTCCAAAAAAAGTGAGAGCATAATTAAGGATATCACCAAGACTAGAAAAATAAACAAAGTATAAAACAGTCAAAGTAAAATAACAACCCAAAACCTAAAAGTAGAGAGAGCCCCCTAAATAGCAACAACCCACGAAGAGCACCAGCACAAATTAGAAACCAATACAACTATCAGCCTTTGCCAAAATAGCTAGCTGGAGAAAGAAAAAATAGACAGAATTTAAGTGAAATGCTAAAATGACTAATTGTAAAGAGCATAGAAAATAAAAAGCTAAATTATTGATATTAATCTCAAAGGCAAAGTACTAATAAGTGTATATATATATATATATATATATATATATATATATATATATATATATATATATATTACTACTACTACTACTACTAAAATAAAAATCAAATTGACATAGTTGTAAGACGAGATGATTGTGCTATATGCATTAATCTAGCTACTAGAGTTAATTGATTAAATGGATCATATTAGGGTTGAGTATAAACTATTCATGAGAAAACTAATTCATCAATACAAAATACGACAATGACCAATTTTGCATGATAAAAAATAAAGCCTATTGATCTGAATTGAAGAACTACAAGGATGAGTTTACACCGTGATTTGACAAAAGAAACATACAGAGCAGGATGGAACCTGGTTGTCTCATCCCAGATACTAATTATATTATTACACTAATAAAAAAATGGATATTCCCAGTAATTACTCTACTAGAAAGCTTGAAATTATATATAGTACTTCAGCCTTCCCTTCATCAACTTCTTTAGGATGAGCAATTTTAGTTGATAAAGTTTTAATAATGCAATAAGCATTAAGCAGTGCACCATTTTTATTCTTCAAAAATTGATGAAGATCGGAGGGAGAGGGCAAGAGAGAAGAAGAAATGAGAGTCCATAAGAGAAAGTCTAAGATCATCTACCTAGTTGAACACAAAAAAAAAGGCATAAAGCTATAAAAATCTGAGTTCCTTTTTTTTTTCTTAAAACTATAGAATGCAACTGACCTATAATTTATGCTAAAGGGTAGTCAGCAGCACCAAAGAAGGAACCAACAGGTTAACCAAGCTCTGCTCACAATTCCGTTCCAATAGCAAATCAGAGGCAGAATTGCATTTCTTACCCTCATCAAGAAGGTAATCTATTCAAGAATTTGACAAAATATTTTTCACATATAAATTATGATATGCGTCCAAACATATATATGATGTGTGTCCAAATATATATATCCCATGACCCAGTTATATACATTAAATTGACACAAAAAATACAAAAAATGCATCAAGCTATGATGTGTGTCCAAACATATTCAACAAAGGTATTGTATATATAAGCCACTAGACATAAAAGTTCCAAATAGCAATAGCCATGTTTGCTACTGCTCTACTGGACATTAAATCCTTTACTTTGAGTTTTGAATATATGTGATTTTATTTAGTGTATATTTTTTTTGTCTTATTTCTATTTTTTGATGGGATTGATGAATTAAGGTGGACCTAAGAAACCTCATCTCAAGAGCCCATCTTAGCCAAAACAAGAGTGAACTATAAAGAAAATAGAAATTGATCAATAATAGATATTGATAATAAATAATAGATATTGATCGATTGAACAAATAAAGAGAAACACAAGAAAGTAAAATGGAAAGGCTGATATTGATTCAAAGGGATTCTAAAATGATTAGTTGACTTAATAAAGGTTATGGTAACTTCAACATGATTCAGAATTAAAGCAATCAAATCATGCCATAATCATTTAGATTAATCATAATGTCAAACATATTCTTACAACGATCTTACAATCAGAATAAATAGTAATTCCTTAGCATAATTTAACAAACAAAAATGTTCCTATTAAGGTCTGCCTCACATGCAACCTTCATCAATTTTGTAAATTATGCGTTTGTTGGAAAACCAGGTGAAATTCAAATTACTTGATCAAGTGGAGTCGCCCTCAAGCTCCAGCAGAAGAAGAAGCATACACCACTGAAGGAAATAAGCTTTCCAGCTCAGGAAACTAAAACTTCAAAAAATATACATAAAGCTGAGTAGTAAACAGAGTATAGATGAGATATCAATTTGGTATGTGATACATATATCTAATTAATGATTTTACAACCAAAGGTAAATTCTAAAGTGATAAAACTTATGCATTCAAAAGAAAAAACTTATAAAATAATTCTGTTAAGCTACTATTTATCAAGAAAAAACTTATAAACTAATTATTGTTCTACCATAACTCAAATCAGAAGCCATTATATGCAACAAAACTATATGCAACAAAACAATAGCTTTTGATTCAATAGATGCCACTTACACACAACTACATGATTAAAATAATAAATTGCAAACCCGACCAGGATAGTCTATAAATATATACTAACCATATTCCTTTTTCTTTCATACTAGTACCTGAAATTGGTGCCTTAGACAAACTCGGCATATATACTTAGCGAAAAAAATTAACCCATAGCAGCTTCTATAACCACATCTAAGAACCTGAAAAATGTCTTTTTTAATTGAAAAGCCAAAATCTCATTAAAAAACAGTACAGGTAAAACAGATGAGGCCTAAAAAGCAACAAATAGCTCACAGCCAAAAAAACTACATAAAACCTCAGGAGAACCCAACCACCTGATCTCAATCCCATGAAATTAACAAAAAAAACCCCCACACTACTGGACACCCTAGCTGCTGCTAAAGCCAAATCCAGACTCCAACAAAAAAAACCATAAAATTGCTGCTACACACAGAGACAACCAACAAAAGACACAACCCTGATGTCCCTAGAAAATGATAGAAGCTAAGAGCTAGATCTCAGATCTTCAGCACCCTCCACCACAAAAACCAAACAAATCCAGAAGAAAAGGATGGCAAACCCAATTTCCAGTAAAGAACCAAACGATAAAATGGAACATAAAAGCCCAAATCAGATAACAAAAACAGAGAATAGAGAAATAGAATGAACAAACCTAAACATTAGAAACAAATTCTCCAACGAACAAGCCAGCACACTTAGAAGGAGACCCACTTTTCCACTTGAGTTTCAATTCCAGTGCACGAGAAAGTGTTGCACCCAAAAAAGATAAAAGCACCTAAAAAGAGCTACACCCAAAAGAAGAAAAGACCACTAGGTCAGGGAGAGCAAGGAACTCAGCAGTCTATGATTTTTCTCCCAAAAATAGTTATTCTTCAAAAATTAATGAAGATCGAAGGGAGAGGGCAAGGAGATGGTGGGGAGAAAATAGGGTAGAGAGTGTGAGAAAGAGAGGGGGGAGGCTAGAGGCACAAAAAAAATAAAAAAGAAAGAAGGACCATTTATACCTAGGGTTACGTGAAATAGCAACAAAAATTTAATTTTGTTGTATATTTGCAACGGAATATATTTTCGTTGCTATTTTCGGAAAATTATTCCTATGTCTAAGTAAAATAGCAACGGAAAATTATTCTGTTGCTATTTTAGCAACGGAATTATATTTTCGTTGCTAATTTTGAATCCAAATTTTTTCACTTATTTGGGACCAAATTACCAACGGAATATCAATTCCGTTGCTAAATAGCAACGAAATTATTTTCGGTTACTAAATAGCAGCAAAAAATAGTTTTCGTTGCTATTTTAGCAATGAAATTTAATTTCCGTTGCTATTTTTGTACCCAAATTTTTTCACCTCTTTGGGACCAATATACCAACGGAAATTATTATCCGTTGCTAAATAGCAACAAAATTCAATTTTCGTTGCTAAATAGCAACGGAATATTGTTTCCGTTGCTATTTTAGCAACAAAATTTATTCCGTTGCTATTTTTTGTGGCTATATTTTGGTGCTAAAATTTTTCCCTTTTTTTAGCAACGAAATACTACCATTTTTAATTTCGTTGCAAAAAATAATACCTTACTAAATTCAACATAAAATAGCAACGGAATTAAAATTTCGTTGCTATTTTAGCAACGGAATTAATTTCCGTTGCTATTTTAGCAATGAAATTTAAATTCCGTTGCTAATTTTCATCCCAAATTTTTCCCGCTATCAAGTGCCGCCATATTTAGCAACATAAATTATTTTTTGTTGCTATATTTTGGCGCTAAAATCTCCACCCTTTTTAGCAATGGATTACAACAATTTTGTATTCCGTTGCTAAATCCCTAAAATTTCAACCAATTTTAGCAACAGAATTTATGTATCGTTGCTAAATAGCAACGGAATTGGTATTCCTTTGCTAAATTAGCAACGAAATGAGTTCCGTTGCTATTTTTCCGTTACTATTTTGCTATTTTCTTGTAGTTTTATGATCGATTAGTAAAAATCCTAAATTGTTTTTCTTTTCCATTTCTTTCATTAAAGGTTTTTTTTTCCTTTTGCTATGCAGATTCTACACATCATCTTATGTTCAGGTTAGAGAGGAATTATTGAGCATTTTCTCATGGCTTGCGGTCAGTTCTTCCCCTTCTGCATCATCTGTTTGTTGTGTCCGTCGTTTTATATAGTTTCTCTCTCTGTATTTGGGTTAAGTGTGCCCTTTTATGGGTCGTGGAGGTGGATATCAAAGTGGACCATCTGGTACATTCCTATTTGGTTTGAATCATTGCATTTTTACATACAGATGTATCTGATCCTTTTCTTTCTATATTTGTTTCATGTTGGCAGAACTTAAATGGCATCGGAATATGCATCATTGCAAGTTTTATTGAAAATAGTGATGTTAACACCTCTTTGCTCGCTTTTCGTCAAATGGCAGATATTGAGTAGTCATGGTGCTTGTTGTCTTGATTTGAGAAATTGCATATATTTTCAGCTCCAGTAAGAGTGATAGAGTTGGTAGTGGGAAGTGGAAGGAGTCCGTTTTCTTTAGATTGTACCATGTGAGCTATAGATTTTCCTTGACTATTGCGTGAAGGTTTTCCATGAAGAGTCCATCAAGTATCACGAGTTTGGAGATTAAAATGAAAAATGAGAGAAAAAGATTAATCTTAATGTTGTGTCCTTTTATTGAAAAATTTTGCTAAATGGGACAAAATATTATTTGACGTGAATTTTCTATGCGCAACAGGTTTTGGCAATTCTATCTGACACAGTCTTTGTTCTAATTTTTTCTTCTTTTCTATGGTGCCTGTCAGATGTATGCTGTATCCTCTTCTTAAAAAAATCTCAAATAAAATGAAGTTTTTAAAAATCAGACGGCTGAATTTTCTTAAAGCTGTAACTTATATTATCCCCCCAAGTGTACTGATGAGGAGTTTGATCAAATTTTATATTTTGATTGGTGTTGCTTTCTTTATTTTTTAGTTCTTACAGTGATATAGAAAGGTTCAACAACTTTCATATATTTACTTTTTCTTATCTAGAGTCTAGCCTATATATTTCTTAAAGATAAACCACACTCATGTGGATCTTAATTGTCATCATCTTGTTACTCATTAGATGCTTATTTAGCATACGAATTTCAGAACCGTTGTAGAAAATAAAGACTGTATTTCTTTTGAATATATGGAACTGAAAATTTGATGAATATATCTATTAATCATTATTGTAATCCTTCTTTAATTATAGTTGAAATGCTTCTCTCTTAGCTTTCTTTTGTTGCAAAATCTAGTGTGCTATTCTTGCATTATGATTAGCTCATCTGATAATATCAGTTCTATTTAGTTTTTAGCTCTTAACGTTTAGCTTCTTGACAGTCTTTATTGGCATGAAATTAATTGCCTATTGATCTCACATCAGTAACCTAGATTTGAAAATAGTTATATTAACTCATATTTTCTCTTAAATGCTTGTATAGATGGCCAAAGTAATTAAATAAGCATAAGCGAAATTAGGATACATGCATGTAACTTTGAAAGGACATATAAAGTGCTGAAGAAAAAAAGGTTCATGTCTCAATCTTTTTCATTAAAGGAAAAGGCATAGGAAACGAGATAATTCTCTTAAAGATTGAATGATAGTAACAGGCTTCTTTTCTTAATTATAATATCATCAAAGTTAACATGATTGATTTGTAACCTCATCCTCCCACTTTAATCAGTGATTTCTCATTGCTCACCCTGATGGAAAGAAATCAATATCTTAATTATATAATGCAACGTATGAAATCTTAAGTTCGAGTCTTTTCTCAATCTCTTTATATATATATATATAGGTTGGCTTGGAGTGGGAAGCAAGAATCCTCCAATTTGACTTTTAGATGCATGTAAGTATGGCCCTATAGGAATTCATTCAAAAGCCTACTTATTAAAGGCCCAGCTTGGTCTTTTATTGTCTGTATGCTTAGCTTAGCCTGGTCCCCTGTACGTGTATGCTTGAAAAAGGAATTTGTTTAATCTTTTTAAAAAGATATTCTCATTTTAATGCTACAATTAAAAATACACTTTAAAATTTTCAGTTTTAAAAAAAAGGCCTTTTTTTTTATTTTGCTATAAAAATTCTAAATAATCCCATTGCTATCACATCCTTCCTCTTAAAATATTTTTCTATATTTTTTATTTACTAAGATCTATCTCCATCTCTCTTCTTTTAAAATTCCTCCATCTCTAATCTCATCCAACATTTCTTTATTTTTTTTTCTTTTTGTTTTTTAGAGTCTATTGTTTGATTTATAGCTGTTAAAATCATTATTATATTTTTTTTGTAGATTCCAAAAAAAAATCGTTTGTTTGTGAATCGGACATTTTTGTATAATGAAGATATAATTGAGTTTTATCTCTTCAATTTTTGGTAAAATTGAAATATTAGTTTTTTCATGACCGGAGTATTACTCAAGTTATACCTCAATTATACTAAAAATTACAAATACTTTTTTCTAAATTTTTTGAGTTTTTCCTCAATTATACATGAGTTATAATTAAATTATATCTACGTTATACCCAAAAACTATAATTAATTTATTTTTATTTCAATTTTCAAGTGATATTTGAGACATACCAACAACTATAATACATTTATTCAACATTTATCAAAACATACTTGAGTTACACCAGAAATCAAAATTTGATTGCATTTTTCACTAACATAAATTTATATATAATATATTTTATTTTATTACAGGTATATCAAAGAGGAAGCACGTTATCATGCCATGTTGGAGGATCTGTCTCTTTTATCGTGCATATGAAACGTTTTGTAAGTTGACATTTTTTCTTAACAATAATTAATAAATTGACATAGAATTTGAGTTTTTAGTATTATATGTTTGATGTGATGATTAGATGAGTTGTTTTGGGGCATATAAGTGGTTAAAATGGTTGTTATAAATGCATTGATTTTAATATAAGTGTAATTGAAATTTGACTTATACGATGAGCAAAATATGTTAGATGTGATTATTATGTGTTGCTTTGGGACCTAGAAGTGGCCAAAATGGTTGTTTAGATGCATTGATCCTTATAGAAGTGTAATTATGAATATTTTTTCAGGTTTGACAATTTGGATTTGTCTTATTTTTAGGGCAAATGTTGTCGATTTTCAACAATACTTGAGTATATTTTTATAATTTTTCTTGTTTTATTCTATTTTAGGCTAAAAAGAAACGACTGAGATTCATACCCGGCTTCGTGTTGAGATTCGTGCTGAGCTTGAACAAGAGTTGGAACAGCAAGTGGAGCAGTGGGTCGGATAGATCCAGCAGCAGATGCAGGTACAACAATAACTTTTCTAGCAACGGATTGAGGAATAGATGAGCTTATTCACTTCTCGTACTGTCTGTACTAATGGTTCAAGCGCTTCAGTACATGATCCACACATCTGGTCATAGATACTTTTTACCTACGTTACAGTATTATAATATGCATATTAGGACATCTTGTATATCTTTTATTTTTGCTATATATGCGTGTATACATATATTATTTTGGATATATTCCTTCTATATATGCATGCATATTAGTTTATTATTTAAATAATAAAACCTCTATAGTAAATTAAAAAATTTCATTTTAAATTTAGAAAGTGTAATAAACAATATTATTGTCATCGTGATACTCAAAACAATGTTTTGCAAGGATCAATCTCATACCAAATTTAGCAATAACAATATTTGTCACAAATTCGATGCTAAAATTTAGGAAGAAATTTGTCTTTGCTAAAATTAAAAGTCCTAGCAAAATTTAGTGAGGATTAAAGTCCTCGCTAAAATTTAAATATCTCGCAAAATTTAGTGAGGAATTTAGACCTCACAAAAGTTAGCAATAAAAAAGTCCTCACAAACGTTACCAAGGGTTTCAGCCTTGCAAAACTTAGCGAGAACTTTAGTGCTCGCAAACGTTAGCGAGGAATATATTCGTCTCAAAAGTTAGCGATGAAAAAATCCTAGCAAAAGTTAGCGAGGACTTTAGCCCTCGCAAAAGTTAGCGACGATTTCAGTCCTTGCTAAAATCGGCTGGGATGACTTTTGTTATAAAATTTTTGTCCTCGCTAAACTGATTTAGTGACGAAAAATCATCATTTAGCTATGACTTTTGTCTTCGCTATTTTATATTTTTCTTGTAGTGATACCGTGACTTAAAGTAGCATAGATTAGAATTATTCGATGATGAAGAAATAGTATATTACTGATAGTAGATGTGGATCTCGAAGCTCCAATTGTGAATTTTTCACATTTTCTCAGGGATTTTTGTGATTTTTGTAAGAGTTTTTAGGCATTTTAGCAAATGAGCATGAAAAATCCTAATTTTGGCCTTTAAAGGTGACAGACAGTCATCTATCACATGAGGGACTATTGTCCCTAGTTTTCTTTTCTGTCCAAGTCAGATCGAGGTATTTTTATAATTCTAGATTTTTTGTTTGGAGAATGCTCGTCCTGCAATGGGGGATGCCCTTTTATGATTTTTTATCCAAATTTTTCATGTTTCTGGAATTCAGAAAAGGAAGATAAGTGTTTTAAGGGATTTGAATCCAGATTTGATAATGGGAGATCTCCAGATTTGAAAAGTTAGAGTTGGAATACAAATCAAACTCTAACCTAGGTATAAAAATAAAATGCTTTAGGTTTTCTAGAGAGGGAGGGGGGGGGGGGAATCACTTTTGATAGAGCCAAAAACTATAGAAGAAGAAAGATAATTTCTTTCTCTAAGAAGAATCTTTTCTCCAACAATTCTTTGAATAAACACACACACTTACTACAAATAATCATTTGATTTTGGATAAATTAAGAATACCAATCAAAGTAGAAAATCTGAACTACAAGGATTTTAGAGTCAGAATATCTCTCGAGGATAATATTTTAGGCTCTCTCTATATTTTATTTTATCTCTCTAAGATTACCATGCATGATCATGTGAATATTCATTGAAATAATTGTGTTTACATGTTATGTTTCTTTGATTTGCATGTTTAAAATTGTGTGACATATCAAACTGGATCTATATGTACGATAACAATATGATTTGATAATGATTCCCCCAATGTTGTACAATTTCAAACTTTATTTATATCCTATAAATCTAGAATTTAATGCGTTTTAATGTGTTTAGTGCATGATTTAGGGTTATAATCTTCTTAATGCATGTTTTAAGACCTAATGTTTGTGTATTTAGGGTTCGAAACCATTTTTTGTATGTTTTTGGTGTTAGAGACTTGCATTTTATTCTATCCAGCAAATGACGGATGGAAAGAAGCCTCGATGGATGCCCATATGTTAAAGCGACAAGCAGGACATCACAGGGACTTCCTCTTATCCCATCCTTCATGCAGTTGCGAGCATCCTCCACCCTTCCAAGGGCATCCGTGATTGAATTTTAGGCAGTTTTGTCATTTATTTAATGTATTTTATGGTACATGCATGATTTGCTTGATTTCTATGATGTTTTGCACATTATTACGCGTGATTGTTCAATTATGTACATAATTCTTCTTCATACTATATTGATTAAATAAATGATTTTCTTTATAATATTTTTATCTTTTATTTGTAATACGCTACTTTTTGTGTCTTTTTTTCTTTTTTTGTGATTATGTAATTTTTACCTTTGAAGGACTTTATGAGGTTTCTTTTGCACCAAAAATCGTGCTTCGGATTGGATGACCACCCTTAACCCATCTAGTTATTTCACGTAATCATTCACCTTATTATCTTCATTTATTATTTTAGTTTTGTTTATTATTTATCTCTTTATTTATGTTTATATGTTTTAGCACTTTTTGAATGTATCTTTATTTTGGGGATGTAATAGCTAGTAAAAAAGAGTTTTTGTGCACGTTAAAAATGAAAAGACATTTAAAATAATTTCTACTAAATAAATTAGATTTTTCTTCAAAACTTGGACTAATATCCAATTTTTCGTCCAAAGCCAAATAAAAAGTAAAATGAAGATTTTGTAAATATGCATGAGGGAATCAATATTTTCAACCCAGATGAATGCTTTGATTTATGGATATAATTTATTTTCTTCTTTGCTGGACTTTTGCTTATTTAATAATTTAAGTATGATTTTATTCTTTTTATTTATTTGCTGTTTTTTTTGTTAGTTGAGATGTTTATTTAATTCTATTGCTTTTGTATCGTGTGATAGAGCAGAGCGGATTAAATTTAAAACTCATTTATAAAAATAATACCTAATCAAAATATTTAATAAGAGTGTTATCTCAAATATCAATCTCAATTTTTGCATCAAAAGGTCAAAATTTATTTTATGAAGTTCTTTTATATGGTTATTCCATAATACCTACATTTTTTATGCTATTTAATAGATACTTTCATGAATTTATTATTAATAATAATTTGAACTTAATTTTTTTATTATAAAATAATTAATTTATAAGTCAAATGAGCCTTTTTCAGTCTTAAATTCTAAAAAGTAGCTTGGAAAGTGAAATCGTAATCGAGCTATGGCTCCAGTACGCTTCACAATATATATATATATATATATATATATATATATATATATATATAAGTAATCCTATGTTTTAGAGTTGACCACACTTTAGGAACACGTGGCGAGTGGGGAGTGTTTACAACTTACTTCAGCTTTTGATGGGTTGGCTTCTTGCAAGGCATGAGTCATGCTCTCACTGGGTATAGTCTGACGATGCTTTCTCCAATGTTACTATTTGTCCGATGTGGATGGAGACATGCAGAGCTAGCGGAAATAGAAGTGCAATCCCCCAGTTGTCTCTTTTTTAATTGGTGGTAATTTCTCTATTACTCCACTATCTAGTTATGATGGGCTCTTTTCTTACTGGATTATCTCCATGGACCTTAAGCCATCTTGGGCTACATGGGTGCTCTTAGAAGGTGGCGGCTTATCCCCTTGCACTACAAAAAAACAATGAGCAAAAGAAATTGGAGATGGTTTAGGGACTATTTTTTGAATCAGTTGTGAAAATACATTTCTTGAATTTCATGACAAATTTAGGATGAAATAGTGATGATGTTAAGGAAAAAGTTGTTAAGTATTAGCAGCAAATAATTGTCTTTTTTTTTTTTTTTTTGCATAATTAGGATGAAACTTTTGTCACTCAAACATCTAATATTTTTTTTTTTATTTAGGAAAATAAATTCGCAACTAAATTTTAGTCTCGAATTGATGTCAAAATTTAGACGGAAAATTGGGGACTGTTTTAGCAATGAAATTTTGTTGTTGATAAAAGTTTTATAATTATTTTATTAAATTTACGATTGGGTATTTTTGCTGCAAATTTAGTCGCTATTTGAAAAAACAAATCCTCACTTTGTATGCTTAAAACTTTATTCCTCTCTCTCTCTCAGTTATTCCCGAAGCCCTAATTCATGAAAACCTCCGAAATAGAAAAACCTAATTACCTGGCGCCATTTTTCAAGTATCGTCGGCGGCTTAGTTAGCGATACAATCTTCGATGGCTTCTCGTGTATGCATGGTAAGTTTACTTCTCTTTTATATCTACACAAATGTAGGGCCCGAAGAAATTGAACAGATTTATTGATATGACCTGATCTTAGTGTTTCTTCTTCTCCTATTATGTTTTCGGCGACATTGCATAGGTGAAAAGATAGCGGACTCGATATTCTTACTTCTTCTTTCTCTAGGTCTTTAATGTGCAGTAAAGCAACAATACATTCCACTTCCAGACTCTAGATTTTCTTATGAGTCGACAATTTCTTTGCTTTCTGTTCGTGGATCTTTTATTTATCAGTTGATTTGTGACTTCTTGTTCATGATTTGACTCTGTTGTTTTCTCTGAAATATTCCTTCTTGTTTATGTGCATTGATGTGGAATATTGTTGTGCACTTGTTGAGTTTCTTTCTTCTTTTCTTTATTTATTTTTTTTCATTTCTTGCATTTCTTTATTATGGATTTGGTAAAAAAAAACTTGTCTTATTGTGATTTAGGTTGTTTATTTTCATATATAGAAATGTGGTATGATTGTTATAATCTTTTTAAATTCCTCAATGCTTTCTTGCAGTTTGACCAAATTTCATTGGTTTAAGCAACTGGTAATGTTTTCTCTAGGCTCTATTTTCACAGTTTTTACTGCGTGAAATTTCTGCAAAAAAGCACATATTAGCCATGCTTGTGGTGACTTAATCTTGATGAAAGTTTCATTTTTAATATGCTATAAGTTTATCTACTCATGCTTAAAGATGTTTAATGCTATTAGTTTTGCACAAAGGAAACTACTGGACTAATATTTTCTTATAGTTGGTTTATTAGTTAAGTTTCAAGATTTTTTATAACTTAGTATAAATTACTTAAAGACCATATTGAATTTTGATTAATGCTTGCTTATTCTTTGGAGGCCAATTGAGATAGATTTGTTATCCTTACTCTATGAGCTATTTCTTTGTCTAATTATCTATTATATACCAGGGACTTCTTTAAGCATTGCAACCTTAACTTATTAATTTTAACGTTAATATTGAATTTTCAATATATAACTAATCTTTTTCTTTTTTTCAAAAAATTATAATTATTATTCAAATGGAAATTTTAGCTAAATCTAATTAAATATGGCATATAGTCCTACTTATTCAAGAAATTTAAAAAAAACATAGAGATTGTTAGGAGTTTAATTCCCATTATGTGTTATAACATATATTTGATTATGTGGCCAGAAATTTAGTTTTAAAATATTTTAACATTTATGAATAGTTGGAATTATATATGAGAATACAATTAAAAATAATTATTTCAGCTACTGCACTAAAACTGGATGAACACTGCAATTTTTATCACCGGTATTATTTGAATTTGATTTTATATCTGCCAATGATTTTGTAACTGTCTTCTGCCAATAACCAAGATGGCCGGAATGGTAAAGTAGAAGAGTCTTGGGAGATAAATTCTTTTGTTTTTTTTATTGAAACTCAACAGCATTTTCTACAGGTTTTGTACATATAAATTCTTTATAAATAAGCTGCCGTTAATTATAAATTTTCACCTGTTGTTTTTGAATAAACTTTCCATACTTGGCCACATAATCAACACCATAAATAATTAAATATCCAAGCTGGTAACCCATTATCTTTAATAATTCAGATAATTGAATACAAATATCTAGGGCTTTATAGGAATGCCTACTGTATAGCTTTTTGTCATTGTTTCATCTATATCTGTACAAGTATTGCTATGCTGTGTTTCTACCAACAAAACAGAACTGGATAAACTGGTAAAAACAACTCTCGAGAATTTCTGTGGAAAGTTAACACAAAGGAGAATAAATTTCATGAATACCATCTGACCTATTTTTGACTCTTTATTGGTTAAAAATGGACATTAACCTGAGACTTGAAATCTGTCCATGAAACCTAGCTGTTTTAGGAGTTCAATTATTTTGATTTGATTTTCATGTTAGTTTAGGGTGAAAATAAATAGGAAATGTCCTCTAACAATACTTTATTTTGATTTGTTTTCATGTTGATTCGACTTGATGATGGTATTGTTAATATGCATATATTATATATCTGAACATGTTAGATCCAAATTAGGAAATGTCCTCCACAGATACTTTATATTTTTTTAATAAATATAACATATTATAAATGATCTAAACCATTATGCTTATGCTTTGTATTCTTTTCTCATTTGTAGATTGGAAAGTCTGACAGTAATGGCTCATTGCAATGATTTTTCTGTTTAGTTTTTTGCCCATTTCGGAGAAGTCAATTGTGTTGATTTTGCTCTTTGATTCAGTTCTTTAGTTTCTTGGTTTGGTAGTTTGCTCTTTTGTTTTGCTTCTACTGTTCTTCTGCTCTGCATTATAGGAGTGCAGCAACTTTTTATGTCTCTCAGTTTTTTAGTTTTTTGCTGATCCAACTTGAAGGCATTTTATGTAGTGCACAAGCAAGGTGCATGGTTATTGGTTGGTTTGGCTAAGAGGGAGTTGTTTTTTTTTTTTTTTGGTTTTTTCAGACTATGCTTGGTTTTGGTTGTTTTGGCTTTTCTTAGCTTAGTTGATAATTAGGCCTTTTAGTTGGATTTGGTGTTTTGGTAGTAATGGGTATTGTAATTATTTTGTTATTAGGTTACTGTTGCTGCAGATTGTTTTGGCTAGGAGGGAGTTGTTTTTGTACTTGGTTTTTTAGACCATTTTGTATTCCTAGGAGCATTTGGCTCCTCTATACTATTCCTTTTCAATAATACTTATTGGAATTTTTACTTTTGTATTCCTTCATGTTAATATCCTTCAATGTACAAAGTAATAAACTTTTGTGGTAATTTTCCTTGAGTGCCAAACTTTTCAGCAATGGACTGTGAGATGTTTAACCTATGAGATGTTTAACCTATATATATAAGTTTTTAACAATGACTAAATAAAAGATGGTCGTTTTTATTCAACTGCTAGCTTATGTTGCACATGATATAGGAGAAGGTGAATGGCCGGCCACCTGCACTTCTTGAGGCCTTCCTACACACACTATAAATTATGATGGGTAGACTTTTATGAATAACCATAGTAAGGAGGTACATGTATGTAGCAAGGAATTTATTAGTTTTAGTTTTCACAATTATTTAAAGTTTGTCAATTATGATTTACTCTTCTATTTATGCTTCTTAAAAATTATTGTCATATTATAGTCAAGATATTAGCAACTGCAAAATGAGTGAGCACAAGACGAATCATCTGTGGATGAGTCTGAGTTGTTCTGTGAGGTTGCAGGATGCAATAAAAGAAGAAAAATATATGGACTTGGGGTCACATGAGCCTCATGTTTGATCCACATCAAATCCATCATGTGTTGCTGGTACTAACAGTTTAACCCATTCTAGTGGGACATATTTGATAAAGGAAGATATCGAGGAGATTGTCACAGTTCATTTGTGCATTATTTCCTCACTTGGGGCAAAAACCAATTGATCAGCCTAACACTACTACTGAAAAACTAGCACATGATGACGTTGCCCCTTCAGCTGCACAAGTTCATCATCCACATGCTGATTCTGCATCTAGTCATGATGATTTTACTTCAAAGTGACATCGTTACTGCTTCTTTGGTGTTTCGGTTAAATTTTGCAGCTATTATTATTTTGGAAGATATTATTAGTATGATAGTTTATTATTTTGGGTAATATTTTGTATGATGGTAAACTTAGTTAGAATTTCAATTAATTTTAATATATACAATTTGTAATATTATTTTTTTAGAGCCGAAATTAATAAATTAGATTATAATTTGCATTTATATATACATTTTTATTATTCAATATTTTGTAAATAAGGAATTATGTAAATAAATTCATAAATAATTAAAAAAATTAAATTATGACATTTCCTAGTGGCTTCATGGCAAAATCTTCCCGTTGTTAATATGTAATAAATTCGGAAATTAAAAAAACTATTAATTTAAGCGACAAAATGTTGCAATTTAAAAATGTTGTACTGTGAGGGAATTTAGCGATGCTAAAATCTGTAATTTCATTCATATTAAGGCAATTAATTTTAGGGATTATTTATGATATTTTTTCATTAGCGACAAAATTATGATATTTTTTCATTAGCGACAAAATTATTGTCACTAATTTTAGCAATTGTTTCACAAATCATTTGCAAAACTTTTAGCTACAGACGGATTCGCAACTTTTTGTCTTGGTGTTGCTAAAAATTTTAGGACGAAATTTGCCCCATCAAGGATGGATATTGCCGTTGCAAATTTTCAATTTTTTTTGTAGCGTTATCACCTATTATCATTGGTGGAATGAAATTCATCAATGATAAAATGTTGGCATTTTTTATAATTCAATGCAGATATCATTTTGGAAATGCATTTTTAAGAATTCAAAGAGAATTAAACACAATTTTTTACAAAATATTTCCTTCCATCTTCACGGAATGCCCATTCATAATTATTAGGATTATGTTAAGGTTGAAATTAATGGCTAATTGTGTGGTTTGACAAAAGAATGTAACTTTAATTTGCGGCTAGCCCACTTATCAATAATATAGCTGACTTGCCAAAGTTCAAATTGTCCGTACTTGTAGTTGAAAGTCTGTGACAGTAAGAAAGATCCCTTGTTTTCGCTCATGTCAAAAGAATTTGTGCTTCAAAAGTTAAACAAGTTTACCTCATATTTATTGGATTTATGCTTTTTGGGTGCATAAATGCTATTATTGGTATCAGAGCTCCGATTTTAGAATTCTGGCATGTTATAATTTTAGATCTATAAATTATATGTAATTTGGTAGATCCTAAATAAGGAGCATGAACATCTAAAATTTTAATTTTATCTATTTTTCATGCTATTTTTGAAATTTAATTTTTTGTGTGTATGTATACACCAAAAATTATACGAAAAATCCATAGTCATAAATTAAAAATTGATATTTTTGAATTTTGACCTCACCATCATGTTCTTGGACCACAAAAATCCCTTTACTGGACAAAATTGGAAAGCTGAAATCGGCCTTTAGGGCAGTGTGTGCATGCGTAGGGCGCATGTTCCTCACATGCTGGCCACCAATAGAGTGATAAATCATTCTGACATGTGGCCTAATTGAGGCACGACATATGGACCATTGTGATGGTGCCACATGTCATCACGTATTTGGATGATTTGTCATTTTGACACGTGGACAAATGGGGTGATGATATATGGATCACTGTGTTGATGCCATATGTCATACGTGTCACAAAGGTATAACATGTGGACCATTAAAGGGTTGATACATGGCATCTTATGGTGTTGTCACGTGTCAAGTTTAAGTGTCAGAGTTGACATATGGTACCGTCAAGGTCTGCCATATGGCAAACTGTGGTCATGCCATGTGGCATATATGGGTTCACCCATATAACACGTGGGCCAATGATTGATTGCCACGTGCAGACAGAGGTCATACATCGTGGCACCTGTTAGTCTACCTAGATGCCACGTGGACAAATAGTGGTTGCCATTTGTTAGGAAAAGGTTTGATATGGCGACACGTGGCGTAATGGGGTCACACCACATGATAGCATGCCTTAGCTGGCGAGTGGTGAGTCTGTTGCGCATAACGCTCACTCTCGCTTACACGTGGGAGCACGTGAGCCCTCCTCTGACCACCAAATTAGCTTAATTTTTTTAACTTGATTTTCTCAATCTTTTTGATTTTTTTATCATTTCTTAAAAAGTTTTTGAGGATCAAAAAATAAATTTTGGATTTTTTCAAAATAATTATTATAAAAATTAATGAAATAATTTTTTTTATGTATTTTGCCTTTAGAAATTTTTAATTTTGTTTGAAAATTATATTCTATGGATTTATCTTTATTTTTTGATTGAAATAAATTTCAATCATATATGTTTGTATATGAGTATAATTACTATTTATTTTCTGTTATGTATAATAGAAATGGTGATAATAAGGACTCCTTATTGTCCATGGACTCCTCAGGGTATTGCTAAAGCCAATGAAAATGTGCAAAATGGTAGCAATATAAGGATGAATAAGAAGCCAAAACCTTATAACAAGCCAAAACCTTCTTTAACCTTGTTAAATTTCTTTCCCTTTCCCTTTTCCTTTACTCCATTCTCCTTCTACATAAGAAATATTGTAAATATAAGTATGTGTATATCTTCTTTTGATTAAATGTTTAACATACATACCAAGAAAAGGAGAAGAAGAGTACGTTTACCTTAAGATCTTAACTACTAACTTTTTCTCTCTCAAAGAACCAAGTTGGAGTTTGTAGGAAAAATTTTAGCACCTATTTAGGGGTTAGAATAGTTGAGATTCCAGCCTAGAGTGGAATGCTAAGTCTTCTTAAATATCCCCGCTTTCTCTTCACAATTCAAGAGATTTCTAAAGTGACTAGGTGCCTCAATCCTATTGGTCCACTTTAATTGCTCTTGTTACTTACACTTAACTCCTTAATTTTCCTAAATTTCTATTTTTACCAAAAAATTTACACTTTTACTTTTCAATTAAGCCCATAATTCCATATTTTCTCTTAATTTATGGTTATATGATTTAAGGTAAAATGACCATTTTACCCCCTTCTTCACAGACAATTCCTCCTAGGTCCCATCTAACAATAACATTAATTAAGCATGCACATATATATCATATTATCATTTAAACACATTCAATAAGCATTTCTTAGTAATCCTCATAGGGTACAATTATGAGCCTTACAAATGTGTTCGAGAGACACAATAGATCTTAGGATTTACATAGGATTTGAGTTGTATTGTCTTATTGTGTAATTTCTTAACATTACAATTTATGAATAATAATAAAGTTTATTATTTGACAATATATAAGTATGAATGTTTATATGTGAACATTTGTTATTATTTATTATATGATTGAGCATGTCGGATAGAGAAGTAGATCACTCATATGGATGTTTATCTTAATTTTGATAGTGAGTTGGTAGAGACTAAGATGTGGCATGTTTTGAACATATGGTGAACTCGAGAGTTTGTTTAAATAAAAGCACCATTTTGTAGAAAATACAATATTGATCTTGTTAAAGTCCAAAATAAAGACATACATGAGGTTGTGTACTTTGGATTGGGATCCAAATTGGATTAAGTATAATCTTATGATAAGTTAAACGTAACTATTATGTTATGTCCTAAAAGCCAGAAGTAGTCCTAAAATGGGAGGACTAAAGTTGGATGTTTTGGTGCATCACATCCTTATACTTCTGTATGGTGTTGAAATACATTTTGCAAGACATATGCTCTTTAAAGGGAAGGAAAGAGTACCATAATACATGTTACATACCATGTGTGCTTATGTGATCAAGAGATGGAAATTTCATAAGTGAATTATCTCAACTTTCTTTACTATGAGACTCTATTGAATAACGACATTTAGAACCCTTAACTTATTCCTAAAGTATGATTTAGTATGGCTAGCTTAGTTAGTCTCAAAAAGGCTATGGAATAATTAATTTCGGCGAATTTAATTAGAAAAACGAGTTGAATCATGATGGATGGCATAGAGTAAGAGGGGAAGATAGCTTCCAATCACATTTAATAGTTTCGAGATTAACAAGCATGCCTATTATAGTCTCTATGAGTTGAGATATAATAATGAACATGAAAAATTATTTTATGAGATTATGAGTTAAAATAATAAATGTGAGAAGGCAATCTGGGGTTGAGCATACGTGAAAAAGAAAGATATTGCTTTCACTTTTCAAGATGCTACATATCCTTAATAGGTGTGTAGCACTAGTGCTCTCCATACATGCTGGTCACAAAGTCTATTTGCTTGTATGACTGGAGATATTGACTGGAAAACGTTTCACCATGTGTGAGTGGAAGATGATAGAGTTTGGATGCGCCTATGATTCTACAATAATCATTCTATTTAGTTTAGGATAATTGATTCTTAATTAAAGTAGGAATAAGAGTTAAACTAGGATTTTAACTCTCAATAACCTCTATACACAGGGGTTTAGAAAATCTAAGTAAGGTTATACTCTACATACTCTCTACACAAAAACATTACTCTCTATTTGTCTTTCTCAATCTCTCCAAGGGGCATTTAGACTGTGGGTTAGTCACTTTCTTCTTGGCATTTGTGCTTGTGGTTGGAAGCCTATGCCAATAACGTGAAAAGAAAAATCTCTTGGTTCTGCTCGTGTGAAATGAATCTGTGCTTCAAGAGGTAAACACGTTTACCTCGCGTATTTATTTGATTTATGTTTTTGGGTATAAATGCTATCACACATAAATCTAAAACAATGTTAATTTAAAAATTCGATCAGTTGAGCTCTTTTAATTTTAGGCTTTTGAAAATCAATTCAAATAAACCGTATTTCATATTTAAAATTAGAAACCTAGAAATTGAACTGAGTCGAACAAATTTCAATTCCGGTTCAATTTTACAGTCCCGTGATAAATAGCCAAAAGTGGTTGTGTGAGTGTGTGTATATATATATATATATATATATATATATATATATATATATATATATATATATATATATATATATATATATATTTTGATGGTGGTTGGGGTGATAATTATATATAATTTATAATATGATGAGAAGGTACAAGAATTTGTGCTATTTTATGGTGCACACGTATTTGGTTTTTGGAAAGTGATTGTTTTATGTGCTACTAGGTTTGGCCTCATCATGCATCCCACCAAAATTAGGAGCAAAATATTGTGCTTTAATATTAAATGTTAATATGTCATAATCTAATCTACCAAACCACTTTTTAATTCCCTCAACCTCTTCCTTGGCCTTAAGTTCAATATGCAATGAGTCAACTCAGTTGTTTTGCCGACTAATTAGCCTAAAAATTAGAATCCTGCTGTCTCATGAGTACTCATTGATGTTTTTTTCAATTTTTTCATGCTTACTTATGTGTTAGGTTGTTAGGTCCTATAAGTTGTTATCAAAATCATTGTGTAATTTGGGATAATAGTAGAAAAAAAGTCTTAGCATATAATTGGGTGCTTTTTAAATTTAGGTTTCAACGTTTTTTATCTAACAATTCTAACCCTTTGTTTCTAGAAATATTATTGTCTAGATCTGGTTAAAAAAAATTTCATAAATCAAATTAATAATATATTGCCATCTATATATATTAACCACCATTCAACTATTTTTTCAACTTCTTTTTTTTTTAATAATAAGTGAGGTTTATAAAATTTACCTAAACTAGACCTAGACAAGAAGGACTTGAACCTTTGGGTTCAAGATCTTATTAGATTTCCATTTATTTGTACTGATTGAAAATAAAATTAAAAATATTATGATTAAATTATGAATTAGGGGTTTGATTAAACAAATTTCTAGTTAAGCGGTTTAATGACATATTTTCTTATGATTTAGGAGACAGAAGATGCATTTTCCTTGTCAAATAAATAAATTATTCAAGTTGAATAATTCATTAATTTTGAATATAGTGGTTATACAATCAGGCATATATAGCAGACACCGACACAAGCAGCAAGTAAACTTGCTTGAGCTTTCAAATAATTTGTTTTTAGTAAAAGTGCTTAGAAAACATTTTTGAATGTACAAGTTATAGCACTAATGTATGGTATAATCAAAATTATTTTTATTCGGTTAGTTGGTTTATAGCTATCAAAGCTGGAACCCAAAACCAACAATATATTTTCAAAGAAATCTAAAAGTATTACCTAAACAATCATGGAAAATATATTTGCCATTAGAGTCAACCCAAAATCATTTTCAAGCCAAATTATAAGTTTTGGAGAATCATTACTTAACATATATACGTGGGAACCAATAGTGATACAACACATAACATGCATAGCTTTTCATTGTCTTTCTATTCTTGATATATATATATATAGCTTAATTTCATGATACAAAATATTTAATATAGAGAAATCCTTCAATGATCCAAAACGTGCGGTTGGTGATATAGTGCAATATTTCGTTTTGGTTAGGTACGTATTTAGTGTGTTTTCCTTTTGCATTGAATTTCACTCGTTTATGTTACTTTCTGTGTTTCTAGGTGTTTATTTGATGATTTTGGAGTTGATACGTACTTGAGTGGAGATGAAAAACTGACGAAAAATTAGAGAATTAGTCATCATCTGGCCAGTTTTATGAGGGCGTGAGAAAGATTAATGTTATGGCAGTGGCTAGTTCTATGGTTTGAAGAAATTGAAGGACTGGATTTAATTTTAGAGGCAGTAACAGCCGTGAATGATATAGGGATCAATTAGTATAAAATGATGTATGATAGTTTACTCTCAAGAAGCTTTAGCAAGCATGAGAAAAAGAAGTTAGGATATGGTGGATTGGTTATTTGCTTGCTCTTTGCATTGAGCTTGTGCACTGTCTTTAAGCCCTATTTGGGTCCTCTCCCAGTTTGTAAGTATCCCTTTATTATGGATATTACAATCAGTTTCAGAATTTTCAGACTTTCAATTCTTCATTCCGAATCTATTTTGCAGTGAATTTGAGGTTGTCAATTGAGAAGGACCAACAACTGAATATTCTAAATGACACAAGCAGCTCTTTGCTACTATCTAACGGTTAGTTATATATATTCTGCTTCACCTTTTCTTTTATCTAGGCAATACGTCTATAAATCTATTGATATATTTGGATATCAAGTTATCAAGATAGAAAAGAATGTGAAAAACAATGACCTGTTTGATCTAGGCACTTCTCTTCTTGAAAAATATTTATTTAATATAATTTACTTAATCATTAATTATATATTATTTTTTTTACTACATATTTGATAACAGTTTGATCTGTTGGACTCAATCGTTAATTATATAACGTTTATAACCGTTGCATTATTTGGATAGTTCAACTAAATCGAGCTAGAGAATGAATATCTCGATTATCAATATCTATTTAATGTTTTATTGTTATTCTTTACCCATATGAATTTTTCAACAAAATTTATATGAATTATTATTTCTTATTTGGCCAATAGCTCTAACAATGTAGGAGCGTATATTAAAATAAATGCATGATTTTAATTGCACTAACGGAATTTTTTTTATTTATTTGAAAAAAATATTATAATTGATTTCATTAAACATATTAAATAATTTCATATACCATTTTACTGATGATGGTTTTGCGGTATGCAGAAGTTTCAAGGAAGAATCCATTACTGGCAAATGATAGTCACAGTTATGTGAAGGCAGTTAAAAGTAGGTCCACTTTTAGTTAATTTGTTTAGAGAATTACCCACATGTATGATTATGACCACACTAGTTGGTTGAAATTTCCCACCTCATTAGAGTCCTAATCAAGTCATGAAAATTTTATTTGGTAGGGATATTTTTGCACCTAACATTTGGATATAAATTGTCTCTAACATACCATAATTGTAAATTCTTATAATGATCCTATGTATAATGACCAAAATAGCTTTTTAAAATATTATCTCCAGCGAAATACTTTAAGGGTAATATGGTCATTATATTTATTTATATCCATTCAATTAAAGTTGTAAATTTATGGCCGTGTATCTATACCCGTTGAGCGTTGTGCACTGTTTAATTGACGTAAACACAACGATTAAACGGTGCGCAAGGCTTCATGTATGGACACATAGTGCTGGAAATGGTTTCTGGCTATAACTTATTATTACATTATGTTTAAAGATGCAGAAATTGCAAGAAGGAATGATGCATCAATCAATGATACAAGCAGTTCTCAGGAATTAGTTAGGAGTAAGTACTCATTATTAATTGTTCTTTTTTCTTTAATAAATTTAATCGTTGTCTCAAGTCAACTTAGTTGTTGAAAAAAAAAATTAATTTAGGGCTTTTTTTTTAATCGGTTAATCATTTAGTTGATATTGTTTTTTTTTTTTTTTTTTGGAGACGCAGAAATTTTCAAAATCAACGATTCAACAATGAATTACAACAATACGGGCAGCTCCAAGCAAATAATAAGTGGTACATTTACACACTTTTTATTGTTAAATTTTTAAAAATTTTATTTGGTCAGATTAATTTTATTTTTAATTTACATTAAACTTAAATAAATATTTAATAAAATAAAAATAAAAAACTTAAAAATTCAATATATATATATATATATATATATATATATTTAAATTTAATAATTCTAATATAGATAAATATAAAAATTTAATCATCCAAGATGACCAAATAAAAATTTAAGAATTTAGTAGCAAAAGAATGTATAATTTTGTACATAAGTTTTACCTATAATTTAATGAGTAAATTTTGGAAATTTTAATGGAAAAGAAAAGTAATACGATATCCAACTTAAATTTTACTTCTTACTGTCATTAAAAAGAGGTGAAATTTAAACCCAAGAATGATGAAAATCCAGCCATTTTAACTACTACAAGCAATTATAGCAACTACTAGTAAAGGGTAAGCTTAATATTATGGTATGTACTTAAACATAAAAGGCAAAATTTATCTATTAGCCCCTACACTTCACAAAGATATGCAATTAAGTCCTTCAACTAAAAATTTGAACCTCCAATTCAACTCTAGATTTGACCAATATAACTGGCCAACTGTACTTTTAATTTTTTTTTCTTTTCTAATTGCATTAAGTATATCTATATACATACAATCACATTCAACTAGATACATCTATCACATTTATCCTCTCAACCTAAAGAAATAAAATTATCATATTGTGACTCTTTATGAAGGTTTTAATTGATCAGTTTTTTTGCTAACTAGAAATAACGATAAATTTACGAGTTAAATAATTGGGCTAAACAATTTTCAACTAAGATGCTTAATTGCATGATTGCGTAGAGGTTAGGGGCAAAAGGGACTAATTTCATCTATGTTTACATGAGTTGTACCATAATAACAATTTGTCAATAATTTTTTTTTTATTTTACAAAAAAGGTATCTCAATTTTTTAAATATTATTATTAAAGTCATTTTAACTATAAAATTATATCCGGCTAGAATGCTAATGTGACTAATTATGGTAGCTTGAAATATTTCAAAAAAACCCATAT
The DNA here is from genome assembly GCA_037975025.1 of Excoecaria agallocha. Taxonomy (NCBI): domain Eukaryota; kingdom Viridiplantae; phylum Streptophyta; class Magnoliopsida; order Malpighiales; family Euphorbiaceae; genus Excoecaria; species Excoecaria agallocha. The sequence goes on along the minus strand of CM075814.1, from coordinate 18,600,647 downwards.
GAAATCTTTCAGAATATGTCATGTGGATACTTTAAATTGATCTTGCTAGTCACATTAGCATTCTGGCACCAGATTTATGATTTTTCTGCCAAAATAATTTTATTGACAATAATTCAAAATTTAAGATATTTTTGTTAAAAAAATAACTTTCCAATCAAATTAGAATTAGGATATAAGTTCAGTACCCTTATTGAATAAATCAGTTTAACTCAAATATGCATTAAGTTTAATATTGAATTGAAAATGCAGATATTGAATGCAACATGCTAGAAAGATCAGACTTCTGCAAGATTAAAGGAGACATTAGGATTGATGAAAAATCTTCTATTATTTATATTGTTTCATCAAAGAAACATACAATAGCAGCAAATAACACATCATGGAGGATAAGACCTTATGCTCGAAAAGGCGATAGAGCAGCAATGGACAATGTGAAGGAGTGGCATATCAAACTTGTAGCTGATAATCACCAGAACATCCCTAAATGCACTCAAAATCATAACATCCCAGCAGTTCTTTTTTCTCTTGGAGGGTATTCAGGTAATCATTTTCATGCCTTCACAGACGTCATTGTCCCTCTTTACTCCGCTGTTGGACTGTACAATAGAACAGTACAATTCATTGTTACGGACAATCAACCTTCGTGGGTCTCCAAGTTCCGAACATTGTTAAAATCATTGTCTAAATATGACATTCTTGATGTTGACAAGAAACATGATCATGTTCATTGCTTCACTAGCTTGACAGTTGGTTTACAACGGTATTCGAATAAAGAACTGAGCATCGATTCTTCGAAAACTGGAACCTCTATGAAAGAATTTAGGCAGTTGTTAAGAAGTTCGTATTCTTTAAGGAAAAGAAGAGCTATCAAGATCCAGAACGGTCGAGAGAAGAGAAAGCCACGGCTTTTGATTATTTCAAGAAAAAGAACAAGAGCTTTTAATAATGTTGATGCGATTGGCAAAATGGCAAAAGGGTTAGGGTTCAAAGTAGTTGCACATGAACCTGATGCAGATGTGTCGAGATCAGCACAAGTTATGAATTCTTGTGATGTGGTGGTGGGAGTTCATGGAGCTGGCTTAACCAACATTGTTTTTCTACCTGAAAATGCAATCTTGATACAAGTCATACCTTTTGGAGGGGCAGAATGGGTATCCAAATATTATTTTGAAGAGCCTTCAAAGGATATGAACATAAGATACTTGGACTATAAAATCAGTCTCGAAGAGAGTTCATTAATACAACAATACCCTTCCGATCACGTGGTTTTAAAAAACCCTTATATTATTCAGAAAGAGGGTTGGATGGCATTTAAGTCAATTTACTTTGATCAGCAAAATGTAAATATTGATTTGAATCGGTTTAGACCCACTTTGTTAAAAGCTTTAGAGCTGCTTCATCAGTGAATTAATTTTTGTCTCTTGGAAGGTGAGGCCTTTTATGCTTAGTACTCTATGTATTCAATTAAAAAAAAAAAACATGCTCATTCTTTAATTTTAATATTTTCTACGTTAAATACCTTTAAAAATTAATATTGGATTCATATATTTTTCGAGTCAAATTCAATTGAAACATAATTGACGAAATTAAAATGTATAATTTGTTAATTTCATGTAAAAATGATGTAAAATGACCTTTTGTGTATTGAAAGAATTGTATATTTATTCAATTTTTTATGATTTGGTGGGTTCTACAATAATTTTAAGATGACCTCACGAAAAATTAATAAACTGTACATTCCAATTTTGACAAGTTTATTTAATTTGGACCTAATTTTTTTCAAAATATCCAAAAGAGAGAGCTTGAGTTGGAGAATGAAGATCCGGTCGAATTGGATAGCCAAATGAGACCTGCAAAAAAAAGTGTCTCATCAGAGCAGGATAAACATTTCGATGCTTAAGTTAGTAAACTCTTAGAGAGAAACTGCAAAGAGAGAAGGTCTCAAAGTGGCATTACCTGAAGCCTTCATGCATGGAGCTATTTATAGAGGATTGGGGTGACAAGCATCCTAGACACTCAAGTGCATAGCTTGTAGACTGGCGTAAATGGGAGCTAAGTGAGACAAGCAAGTGGCGGGTGTCAGCTTGTGTGACAAGGTCAGGTCTCACCTGCATTGCCAGTCTGTGAGATCTGGCCTTTCCCATCAATTTGATCGGATTGCTGTCTCTAGGAAGTGTGGGCTTGGTTGGTCGAGGGCCAGATCACTTGCACATTGGGCTTTAGACCTTGAATTATCAAGATCATTGACAATAATAGATATTATTATTTATTCACCCTCTGAGAATCTGATCGGCTTATAATGGTGATCAGGTTTTGACGGGCCAAAATTGGATTTAGAAGTTTGAATTTCAAAATCGGAGGGCATCTTTTCATATGCTTAATGAGAAAATTTTCATGTCATTAATGGGAGCATTCTACTAGCTACACCGTTAATGATGACTCTTGGTTTCAAGTACTTGTTGTTCAGAGGACCAGTCGTCGTCTTACACATGGAATGCATCGATGGGACATTCTCGTCGAGCATGTTTGCTTGTAGAAGAAGTCACTTCTTACCTATAAATGGGTGGAAAAACTTCATTTTTCCACTTTTACAAAAATTTCAAGCTTTTTTCGTTCGTACTTTCTTTGAAGTTTTAAAGTTTTTGAGAGTTTCCTTGGAGTTCTTCGAGTTCCAGTGTTTTCTTAATCAAATTCTTGCCAAAAAATATCAAGTAAGCCTTCTTTACTTGTATGAATTCCATTTTTATTTCTATTTTAGACTCATCATCATCATCATCATCATCATCATATTTTTCTTCTTTTTTTTTTTCTTTTTTTTCCTGATCCCTATAATTCCATACTAGGATCTACTTCTTAAGAGCATATCGAAAATTCTTTTTTCATTCCTATGCCTGCAAAAATTGCCTTTAGCAATGGTAATCCGGTAAGGAGAAAAATGGTTTTGACATCGAATTTCTTAGGGGCTATAGGGAGAAGGAACCTGTAGTGAAGAATTCCAAGCTTACTGCTTTCAATGTGAGAGAGTTGAGAGAAAAATACAATCTTCTTGAGGAGATAGAGACCTTAGCCTTCCTAATATCAATGTTTGTTTTTGATGATCCATTTAGAGAAAATAAGAATGAGTGTTTCATCTGTCATCAAGATAACTTAGATACCATCCAAGACTAATTTTCTTCGGGACTGTGGGCTAACTCCTAATTAGATCAATCCTAACGGGTGAAGATCTATAACTTATATATTTTAAAATAATTTATAACAATTTGGTAATTGTCCCATTGCTTGAACTTTTTTCTTATTTCTTTTATATCTAACTGGAATATTAATTTACCAGATCAGAGATAATTAGTATTTGGTCTACAAAAAGGGTGGCTTTGGAGTGAGCTTATTCTGATCAGAAAAGCCCAATATTTTAAAGGATTCAGCATCCAATCTTGCGATTTTTAGGTGGATATAGAGAAGCTAATGAAATACATCAAGGATCACACAAATGATTCAACCAATTTTGAGTCTTTATTGGCTTCACTAGATAGGCAAATGTTTCTAAATCCAAATTTGGGCATATACTTCATTCTTACATGTTGCATTTCAAATTTTGTTTTAACTTCACAAAAAGTTAAAAATTTCTTCTATCCGTGCATCTTCGATGGAAGCAAATTTTGCCAAATAAATGGCTACTTAGGCTAAGAAATCAATGGAGTTGAGAAAAAGAAAGAAGTCCACTCGAGGGGATGACAATGCCACTCAACCTACTAAGCTTCACTGATCGGTGTCTAGCAAGTGTACTAGATCGCCTAGTAATATAGAAAAATATAAATTAAGACCTCAAATATTGTACCCATAGAACATGGATTGCTAAGGATAGTATCTATGTGCGAATTAAATCAATCTAAGATTGTTTCCCAAATGTTTTTGATTGAAAGACAAAAATTAAACTAAATAAACAAATAAACAAAACAAAAGCTAAAATAAACTAAAATGAATTAAAATTAAAACAATAATTGAAATTCTCTTGCTAAAAAAACTATCCACCTTAACTTTTATTGTCATGACTTAATTCCAAAAGGAAACACCAATGATTATGGAAAAACTAGTAATAAAGCCAGATATCTTTATGCAAGAATATTATTCTTAGTATTAAACTCATAGACAAATCTAATACTCAGCATCAAAATCTAGTTTAATTTTCTAAACTTTCATTGAACTCTTTTGTAAGTAAATTCAATTCCAATTTATTCTTAGTTCCTCCTCTCTTAATATTAATCAATAAAATTAACACATAATTACCTCATATTTCAGAAAATAATCATGCATAAATATTAAAGAGTTAATCTAAGAACATGCAAATCAATGACAGTGTCTAAATCAATTCTTAGTTATTTATTCAATAAACCAACAATCAATCTTAACACAATCAAAGATAAGAATATATTTAAAACCAATAAATAATCGACTGATATTGAAATTAAAGCTCAAAATAAAATCATAATAATAAAAATATAAGATTTCAAATATCCATTAGCAAGAGAAGAACATTACTTCCTAAACATATTGAAAAACTAAAACAACGTTGAAAAAAAACTAAAACAAAGTTGAAAAGGAAAATATTGAATAAAAACATAAAAACTATGTAAAAACCTAAAACTAATGAACTCTACTAGTTCTTGATGATTGATGATGATTCTTGGAGTTGGAGTCTTCTATTTATGGGAAAAATAAGTTGTAGAAGCCTTCTAAACTTTCTCAAATTGGAATAGGAAAAGAATCTTTCTTGAATTGGAAAAATTGAAAATCCTTCATAGCATGGGAGTTCATTTTGCACGGCCAAGCAGCTTTTCTTCTTGTGAGATGCACTGCCGTGCATCCTTTCTCATAGGAGTGCACAGCCAATTGACTTCTTTGCAATTGATTCACACGACCAAGCATTGATTCTAGCAAAAGTGATACACGGCCAAGCATTCCTTCAAACTATGAAACACATGGCCAAGCAAGAAGGAATACCAAGATGCACGGCCAAGCAATTTCCAAAGGCTAAAGACACACGACCAAGCAAGGGAAAAACCTTCAATGTATGGCCACTCATTCTTCTAAGAAATGAAACACACAGCCAAGCAAAATTGAAGCTTCCTTCATGCACAACCAATCACACCTTTATTGGACTCCACGAACATTTTATAGCATGAATTTTCTCTTTTCACAGTTTTGGCCCAAATCTTCTTGCCTTTTTACAATTAAGTCCTTTTTCTTGTAAAATAAGCCTGAAAAACACCAAAAGTTATAATTAACTCCAAAAACATAAAATTAACCAATTAAACTCAAATTCAACCTAATTAACATAAAATTAACTCAATTAAACATCTAAAAACATAATAAAAACATCATATAGATCACCATCAAATACCCCAAACTTAGACTTTGCTCGCCCTCGAGCAAATTAGAACAATCCAACTCTTCAAAATAATCAAACTCAAATAAAGAATCATGCATTTCAAAATCAAGTTTAGCAATTAACAAGAGCACTCAATAAAATTTCAACTAGAATAACTTCAACCAAGATAATATGAATTAGTTTCCTTTTGTCTGTGTGCAAGACCCAAAATATTTTAAGCATTTTCAAAACCAAAAATACCAATGCAAATTCATAGTTAAGCTTAAAATGAATGTACACCTAAGTATACATATGGTTTCACGCTTGAAACTCTAAAAACACCATAAGCCTCTCCTTTAGCACCGGAACCCGAAGATCATCTCCGCTAACAACTCAAAAATAAAATTTAGAATCACTTAGGTCTTTTAAAGGTTGTAATGGGGCTAAGGTATTGGTTATCAAAGAATTCATAAAAGATCAACAAGAAAAATAGCCACTCTAAGATAAAATAGACTAATAATTTACAAATTTCATCCCATTAACTTAAACAATAAAGAATTTAGCCAAAATTTTCCATCTTTATAATTCAAAGTACAATCTTTAAATTCTCCCAATTTCACCATTCATACCCTCTTTTAGAAGTCATAACTATTTTCCCTTATAACTATCCCACACTTAAGATTTTTGCCATACATGCTAGCTTATTTCATTTTCTTTCTTTTTTCTTCTTCTTTTTGTTTCTATTTTTTTTATACTAGCTTTGATGTTGGCAATACAATAATAACATGGGTAATCACAATGTTACAATTTACTATTCACTTAACTTCAACAATAGCCCTTAATAAAATAAAAAATGTCTTATCACACCTATCAAAATACTCAATTCCCATTAATCCATCCATTCCTAGAGTGGCCAATTCTAGAAGGTAAGATAAAATTTTTTTAGGCTATATGATAAAATAACTGAGTGTAATAAGAAAAATAAATATGGCACGCATTAAGGATACCTCATTAGGCTCAAAATGGCTAACAAGAGATAAATATGCAAATAAGGTAGGAAAATAAGTTAAGATATGGCTCAATAAGAAAATATTGCCTAGATCACTTTCCAAGTTTGGATGAGTCGCTTGTATGCTTTGAAGGGTGATGAGGAAGGTTCTAGCGTTCTAAAATTCATTACTCAACTAATTCATGCATTGTTTTTCTTTAAGTTTAAAAACTGGTCTTAAGTGCTAAAAAAGATAGATACTAACAAATATAATCCAAGTTGAATATTAAACTAGCCAAAAATTCATTAAACAACATGCTTGTTCTAATGCTAAACAAGTATTTTAAATTTAAACATTCTAAATTAAAGTTTAAAATATTCAATTTTGAGAAAAAAACTAGGGCGAACTAAGCTAAATGTACAATAAATGATAAATGAATTGATAAACTAAACTAAACATGTAAAATAATGTCTAAACATGCAAACTAAAAACAAAATAAACAACAAAAACAAACCAACTAAACAAAATAATTCATGAGTAAGACAATGAGCAAGGTAAGAAAACTTTCTTAAATTGGTCTTCAATTTCTAGCTCAGCCGAGATCTATCCCCTTCTTTAAAATCTTGCCGTCCTCAGCAAAGAATGAAAAATTTTAGCTCACTACATAACTTTTGAGAAACAAGTTAGTGCCCAAAAGAAATGTAAGCTAAAGCACACTACACCTAGAATCATAATCAAGCCAAAAATAAAGCATGGGACCAATGGAATTGAGTTAACGAGAAAACATGCCTCTAAAATCAATCTAGTACAATAAACAAGACTTAATAAGCATGGTAACTAAGTAAACAAATGTAACTAGGCCAAACTTGCTTAAGTACTAAATGCATAATATCCATATGTTGCAAAGTGAACAGTGTGTAATCTCAAGTGGAAAGATAATTGGTGATGGTTAGCTTAAATAAAAGAAAGATAAAGATTTTAATTGGTCATGGTAAGCACAAAATAAAATAAGCCAATTCAAATACAACTCAACCTATATCAAGACAATAATAAAGTTTAATTCCAAATAATAAGTAGCTAAGAGTAACGGAATGCATATGAACATAACTCAATTCAAAATGAAACTCTATGCAAACCTATATTTAAGAATAATAAAATCACACCAATTCATGCATATTAATCTCAGCAAGCAAATTGAAGTTTTGAGCAGATAAAAAACAAATAAAAATTACCCTTAAACCTTCAAACTGAAAAATTAAAAGCTTAAACATCATTTTTAGGATCCGAAATGAGCTATTACATAAGATAAAGCCCAAGTAATGATGTAGGTCTCGAAATGAGCTTTCCAAAAATATATTATAATAGTAAATCGGACACCTACATCAAAAGTTATGATCAAAATAGTCCCTATCGTAATAAAGACTTCAAATAAGTGAAAATGTGCAGGTGCTTCATAACTACTATCAAATTTTGAGTTACTTAAGCATTAGTGTGCTTAAGTGAGTATTTTGGTGCTTGAAGAGTGATAAATTATATGGGTGAGTGATAGAATGGAGAGGATAGGCAAAAGAACTAACGAAAATAAAATAAAATTGCAGTGGAGGGATGCACGAACATGTATGGGCAAGGGGAAAACCTTGTACGGCCGCACATGGGAGAGAGGACCATTGCACACCAGCACATGTAGGGAGAACAAATTGTGCATGCCAGCGTATGGGAAGGGTGATTGGCATGGCAGCACAGGGACCGGGCAACATGCATGCACAGGTGCGCTATGGGGCAGAGGAGTTGGTGTGTGAGCGTGCAGTGTGAGTGTAAGGGATAGACCCCAAATGGGTGGACGTGTAGGGAAATAGGAAAGACAACCTGCGGGCATGTATGGAAACTCAGTAACTTGCGTGGGAGTGCAGGGAAGGAAGATAGGGGTGCCCGTGGCAGCGTATGGGGCTGTTGAACTTCGAAAATAATTTTCTGTTTGATCTCGATATTGCTCTTTAAAATTTAAAATTTCTTGCACAACAGAGCAACAACAAAATTAAGCCACCTAAACTCACCTTAATTCTTCTCAACTCGATTTAATCAATCCTCATCAATAATATTAACTCAAATTTAAACCTTTACTCATGTAAATTAAAGTTGAACTAATTTATACTAAAACTGAGTCAAATTTTATTTTTGATCTATATAAACTAGTTATAGCTTCATAATACTCATACTCAATTACTCACTTAATTATGCCTTTTCCTTCGAAACTCTTTGGAAACTCTAATTTAATTATGCCAAGCAATATGCAAATCTCTCAATTAATTAAATTCCATATTAAGTCCATTATTAACTCATTATATGTAAAGTTCTTCTTTAAATTCATGAAGCTAAAATCAAACTTACATGTAACCAACTCAACTCATAACATAAATCGTTGATAAGTTTAATTAAATTGTGATTCCCTTACCTCAAAAATCATATTATCTCTTTAATTACTTTAAAAGCACTTACTAATCCAAATTTAATCATGAAGTATAAAAATCATTAGAAGTAGCTTCTTTTTCAAACCCAAATCTTAAACTCATGAATTAAAAGGCACAAACCAATAACAAACATGCATTAAACTTTAAACTAAAAAAAAAACAATAGCAAGACAAATTATTGAAAATAACATGCAAAACATAAATCATAAAACAAATTGTTAAAAATTTAAAGAGAAGAGTTAGAGAAGAAGTTTTGGTTTATTGAGTCCCAGCTCGACTCATGTTACTTTCGGAAGGTCGAGCTTGTGATCCAAATATGGGTCTTTCCGGACTTTGTTTCTTATTTTCTCCTATTAGTATAAGAAACTTGTCATAGTTTATCAAAGCGGGAAACTGCATATCTTCAATAAAATATATCTCCTCCTTTGGCTCATTTATAACAAATTCTACCGGCTCTTCTAGCCTAAATAAATTCTTCAAGAAATCTGAATCCAGTGTCTCCACTTGAGAATTTTTCCCTTCTTGCTCCTTTGGTGATAAATTATCTACAAGAGATCCTACATCCTCTAAATAAACACATGACTTATCTTCAAAAATGAATTGTTCCTCTTGTTTCTTATCTCCTATGAATGAATGATTTGCTTCCTTTTCCTTATCACCATCACCTTGAAATTTTACAGAAAATCTCAAAAGTTCTAGTTTAGATTCCAACTTTTCAATTCCTACCTCTTTATCCCTTAATAGATTCTCTTGACGTTTGATTATTTCCTATTGAGTCTATAACCTCTCTTTTTAAATTCTAAAAACAAAAAAAGCGCAGCTGGTTCAATTCAGCCTATTCTTGAAATAAACAACTCGCACACACCCCCTTTCCAAAAAAAAATCAATACACCAAGGACTACGCTTAGATTTATTGGATTTGTTGCTAAAATATCGGTATTAAACCCGAAACTCCCGGCGGATGGCCAGTGACCCAAGGAAACGAAAGAATCGGTTACATTGTTCATATGATCTCCTCTTTTCTTATAAACTATAGACAGACTAATTATCTATTTATTATTATTCTATTCTTGTTTTGTTTTTTTTGTTCATTTACCTACCCCTCATTCTTATTACTTTTTCAATATGAAAAAAAAAATTAAAAGGTCGTCTTATTCAAAACCCCAATTATGAAATCCCTTTTCTCCCCTCGGAACGCACCGTTCTTATAGAGAGAGAGGCGCTTTCGCATCTTCTTAACCCGAAATGGCTGGGGAGAGGAAAGGTTCTTTTTTAGGGTACTCCTTTTCCTCTTGAATTCTGAATTTTTCCTCTTGAGTCCTTAACTTCTCCTCTTGAATTCTTAATGTAGCCTCCTGCTCTTCTTTTTCAACATAAAGACTTGAATTTTTGAGTTACTAGCCTCTTGCATGGCCCTCCATTCTTTTTTCTCAGCCCAAAATTTCCTCTCCTCACTTATAGAAAAATCTCGAAGATGTTCAATTGTTGAGTTACTAGACTCTAATGAATTTTTTAATGAATATTATAGTACTTGATTCTCTCTCCTTAATTCTTCCATTTGTGCTCTTAAAGCCCAAAGAGAATAAGACTCTTCAGCAACGGATGGTGATGAATAAGAATTTTGTGACTGTGCATGCAATAGTTTTATCTCGTATCTTTCTCTTACTAAATCATCCATTTGCTATTTTAAAAGAACCAATTCATAGTTTTGGATATCATCTTGCATCATTTTAAAGAATATCTAAAATTGTTCCTGCAAAGAACAATCACCAAATAAAAAACAAAATAAAAATAAAAATCTCAGGCTAACTCAATCAAAGATATTAAACAAACAACACTGCTGTTCCTCGACAACGGCATGAAAAACTTGATCGGTGTCTAACAAGTGTACTAGATCGGCTAGTAATATAGAAAAATATAATTTAAGACCCCAAATATCATATCCAAGAGAACATGGATTGCTAAGAATAATATCTATATGTGAATTAAATCAATATGAGATTGTTTCCCAAATGTTTTTGATTGAAAGACAAAAATTAAACTAAATAAACAATTAAACAAAACAAAAACTAAAATTAAACTAACATTAATTTAAAACAAAATAATAACTGAAAATCTCTTGCTAAAGGAACTATCCACCTTAACTTTCATTGTCATGACGTAATTCCAATAGGAAACAACAGTGATTATGGAAAAATTAGTAATAAAGCTAGATATCTTTATGCAAGAATATCATTCTTAGTATTAAACTCATAGATAAATCTAATACTCAGCATCAAAATCATTTGCAAGTAAATTCAATTCTAATTTATTCTTAGTTCATTCTCTCTTAATATTAATCAATAAAATTAACACATAATTACCTCATATTTCAGAAAATAATCATGCATAAATATTAAAGAGTTAATCTAAAAACATGCAAATCAATGACAATGTCTAAATCAATTCTTAGTTATTTATTCAATAAACCAACAATCAATCTTAACACAATCGAAGATAAGAATATGTTTAAAACTAAGAAATAATCGACTGATATTGAAATTAAAACTCAAAATAAAGTCATAATAATGAAAATATAAGATTTCAAATATCCATTAGCAAAAGAAGAAAATTATTTCCTAAACATATTGAAAAACTAAAACAACATTGAAAAAAAACTAAAACAAAGTTGAAAAGGAAAATATTGAATAAGAATAGAAAAACTATGTAAAAACCTAAAACTAATGAACTCTACTAGTTCTTGATTATTGATGATGATTCTTGATGTTAGAGTCTTCTATTTATAGGCAAAATAAGTTGTAGAAGCCTTTTAAAATTTCTCAACTTGGAATAGGAAAAGAATCTTTCTCGAATTGAAAAAATCTAAAATCCTTCATAGCATGGGAGTTCATTTTGCAAGGCCAAGCAGCTTTTCTTCTTTTGAGATGCACTGTCGTGCATCCTTTCTCGTAGGAGTGCATGGCCAATTGACTTCTTTGCAAATGATTCACACGGCCAAGCATTGATTCCCACAAAAGTGATATATGGCCAAGCATTCCTTAAAACTATGAAACACACGACCAAGCAAGAAGGAATACCAAGATGCATGGCCAAGCAATTTCCAAAGGCTAAAGACACACAGCCAAGCAAGGGAAAAACCTTCAATGCACGACCACTCATTCTTCTAAGAAATGAAACACACGGCCAAGCAAAATTGAAGCTTCCTTCCTGCATGGCCAAGCACACCTCTACTGGACTCCACGAACATTTTATAGCATGAATTAATCCTTTTCATAGTTTTGGCCTAAATCTTTTTTCCTTTTTATAATTATTTCTTTTTTCTTGCAAAATAACCCTGAAAAACACCAAAATTTATAATTAACTCAAAAAACATAAAATTAACCAATTAAACTCAAATTCAACCTAATTAACACTAAATTAACTCAATTGAACATCTAAAAACATACTAAAAACATCATATAGATCATCATTATCATTCACCCTGCTCCAGCTTCCCAGCTTGCTTTCGAGATGAGTCAAATAAAGTGGCGAAGGTGGAGCCCCCTATTACTACTATCTCCACTCCAGCTCTTACGATGGTTGAATTTACTTCAATAGTGCCTACTTCCTCGAGGGCTTTATATGAGTGAACTACATCCAATGGGCCTTTAGTTGCCCTGCTTCCATTTTAGGAGTTAAATCTCTTTGTTTGAGAGATTATGTAATAGAAGTTTGGGGAGCATACATTTGTTCGGAATGCTCAGGTGTTGGACTTCATTAGTCATAGTTTGATGATGGAAAAAGGCCTAAACAAAATGGGCCCAATTACCTTACTCATTTGGGAATTGGTTGATATAAACTTTGAGGCAGTAAGGATGAGTTAAGTAATTTTGATTATAAGTGAATTTTTTCTTAAAGGTTCCAACACTTGTTATGAACAGATAATGTTAAGGGCTATACATCTATATAAGGAGAATGTGGTATGGATGCGACATCTGATTGAGAAAAATAACATAGAAAAAGAGTTAAACAAAAAATTAGAGATGATTACCAAAAAGTAAAAAGGAGTGCTCAAATCTTATCATTCAGAGTCCTCAACAAAGATCCGAGAGCTAATTGACCAAGTGGGGGAACTTTAGAAAAAGGTGAGCACTTTGGACATTAACATCAAAGATCTGTGTGGAAGGGAGAATTACCTCTATCAGTAAGAGATGGCCAAATAAAGGGATTTTATGGCTAAGAAGGTGGGATATGTTTATTGTAATATAATTGAAAATATCATGTGTGAATATGAAAGGCACTTTCCTGGTTAAGATTTCAATTTCATTGAGGATCATACCTCTCTCCCTGATCCTCCTATTGAAGAAAAAAAAAGAACGCCTGAGTTCGAATGCTTAAAGAGATTGTAAATATAAAGTAGGATTTTTTTCTTTTGTAATCAAAGCTTTGTATCAATGAAATCAATTTCTCTTATTCCATTCAATGTGTTTTTTTATTAATTCTAAGTAGAATATTTTACCATTAGATTCATCAAGTTAAGTGCATATTGATCTAATAGGGACCACAACCTTAACTTGGGATAACAAAGAGTTCAAAACTTGAACCATCAGACTTACATAGCGCTTTAGTCCAATCTGAGTTAAAAGATGGCTGTGGGTAACTTTGGGAAAATAATAAGATGTCAATCGTGAGATTGGGATTAAATCATCGATTAGGTAAGCGTCGATCGAAAAGATAGAATAAATACTCTTAAGTGATTGGGATTAAACTTATCGATAAAAAACATCGTTTGGGAGTGTGAAGCATGTCGGAGCCATGCTCGTTTCCAGGATTTCACATGGAGGCCCACTTTTAGGGTCCGAGATTAGAAGAGGCTTACTTTAATTCATGAATTGGCTACTTTGCAATAAAAAAGGATTATGCCCAAATTATTGTTGGTATTTAACCCATGAAGGCATCTACTAATAGGTCCAAAAGAGATAGGTATCGTGGAGTCACCACCCAATAGAATATGATTATCATTTTTTGATGACGAAATCGAGATTGGTGTTCAGGATGTCACTTTTATTAGGCATCTTGGTTAGGTGTTATTTTACAATTAAGTTTTAAAATTAATCCACTCTCCTCTCCCACATAATGAAAAAAGATAAAATTAAGTAAACTTCCCAAGCAATTAATAAAGCGGTAAATAAATAAACAAATTAAATTAAACTACTTAAACTTATTACATAAGCAAATCATCCAACAATCAATGAAATTACATACATACATAAATCTAGGTATTCATTTGAATTGGGAATATTGATTCCCTTATGCATATTTTACAAAATTCTTTTTTTTTAGCTTTTGTTTGGCTTTGAATGGAAAATTAGACGTTGGTCCAAGTTTTGAAGAAACATCCAAATTATTTCACAGAAACCATTTTGAATGCCTTTCCTCTTACTCATGCATAAAAAGCTATTTTTTACTAACTATTACATCCCTAAAATAAAATACGTCAGAAAATATAAAAAAATAATGAAATAAATAGTAAATTAAATGGAATAAATAAAAGGAGGAACTGAATGGAAAGTGGTGATCATTAGCTAATGGGACATGAATGCTAATGCAAAATACCTCACAAAATCCCCCAAAGGCGAAAGAATTTACATATTCACAAAAAACCATAAAGGCAAATAAATTAGTATTACACAAATAAATAACAAAATGCAGAAAAGGAAAATTATTTATTTAATTATACATTATAGAATTAAATATTATGTGGAATGACAAATAAATATTTTAAAAATCAAAGAAATAATGTAAACACCATAAAGTGTATAGAATACATGTATAAATGCCTAAAATATCAGCCACGGACACTTATGAAAGGGTGACAGATGGCCATGGTAGAATGAGGGATGGGATGAGAAAGAACTCTCACGATGTTCTAATTATTGCTTTGATAGATGATCGTTAGTGGGTGTTTTTTCCTGTTCATCACTTGCATAATAGAGTAAAATGAAAAAAAAAAACCAAAAATGGAGAAATATTTATTTAATTACAAAATTATAGAATTACAGAATAAAAGTAGAGCTTAAAGTTACACAACAATGGATGAATCTTTATTTAATCATGCCATTAATATGTACATTGATATAGATTCGTAGCTCATCATACTTTAGACATACAAATCAATAAAACACAACATATTAACATAATTATTTTAAAAAAGATTAGCATGATCATGCACGACACTTTTAGAGAGAGAGAGAAAAGAAGGAGCCTAAAATATTACCCTAAGAAGATATTCTGACTTTGAATTTCTTGAAGTCTAGATCTTTACTTTGATTGTGTTCTTTATCTTCCAAAAAATCGAATGATTATTTGTGTATGTTTTGGACCAAAAGATTGTTAGAGCAAAACCTTTTGAGAGAGAGAGAGAGAGAGAGGAGAAATTGGTTTTCTTCCTCTCTAAGAATGCCTTTGTATCAAATATGTTTCCCTACTCCTTTAGAAACCCTAAAAATATTCTATTTTATACCTAGGATAGAGTTGGAGTTTAATCCCAACTTTATCTTTCCAAATATGGAGATCTTAACTCCTTTAAATACGAATAGAAATCCCTTAAAAATTATCTTCCTATTTTAAATTCTAGAAACTAGGAAAATCTAAATTTTTGGACCACATATGGCTATCCCTCATGACAGGCAATCATCCCTTGGGTGAAATCCTAGAATTTATAAAAATACCTCTAATCTGACCTAGATAAGAGAGAGATAGCTACAGATAATTGTCTCTTTCATGATAGATGAACGTTCATCACCACTTAAGGCCAAAATAGAGATTTTTCCTACTTTTTTGTTAAAATATTTGAAAACACATGAAAAATCACAAAATCTTTGAGAACATTGTAAGAAATTTACAATCGAAGCTTTAAGATCTGTATCTATTGTTAGTAATTTGTTACTTTCTTATTATCAGGTAACCTTGATCTAGGCTGCCTCAGGTCATGGTGTCTACAACTGCCCTTAATTTTTGGGAGCTGGTGCACTAGTACAATAGTGAGCCAAACTTCAGAGTGAAAAGGAAAAAAAAGATGCATACCAGAGGTAGCAAATCTCTTGATTGGTTAAAATACGTACCATCTGAGGCAGTGAATCTCTTAGTTGTTTAAAACATATCCTAACATCTTCTGAGGCAGTGAGTCTCTTGGTTGGGTAAAACACACACCTTTTCAGGTAGTGAGTTTCTTGGTTGATTAAAACACATACCTTCCAAGGCAGTGAGTCTCCTGGTTAGGTAGTTATTATTAGCTTGTTGATGAGTTACCCTTGTTCAGGTAGTTAACATTAGTTTATTAATGTGTTAACACTGCATTGATTATATGATTAGTGCCTGGGGCATGCTGAATTGAGATGAGTTAATTGAATCTGATTAGTACTTATGGCATTTAGAATCAAGTTGTCTGAGCATGTCTGATTAGCACCAACTTATCGGCATGCATAATCAAAATGAGTTGATTGAATCTGATTAATGCCTAAGGCATGCAGAATTAAATTGTTTGAGTTACTGATGTGTTTAAAGCTTATATTTTGGATGGCATCATCTATAGATGTACCTGACCTTCAAGTTGTGTTGGTTGGGGCTCCCTATAAGTGCAGCTATCCCTTTTTGAAACAATATTCCATTTGGGGAATTTCTAGCAAATATGTAATGTGAGGAGTCACTGATGTGTTTAAAGCTTATATTTTATAAGTATATATCTCAGAGATGTTTCAGCCTAACACTATGATCTTAGCTAAATTTTGGACACTTTCGAATAACTATGTTGCCACTCTGTATATTGGTATAAATATAGGTAAAAACATCATCATTAAGGCTATCAACATGCCTATTCATACCCCGTGTCTTCCTTGAATTCGTATTATCGTCAGGCTTTCGCTCCTTATCTAATATTTCCTTGTTGTCAACATCAGTCTTATGACTTCTTATGTGTTCATATCGAAGTATCCTATGTTTTAAGTAGTATGGATCATCATCCAAGAGTCCTCTTAGTTGTAGCTCAAATGGACATTGATTGCTATAATGGCATTTTGACCATTATACAGTTCTGGCTTTAGCAGTATTCCATTTTAACCTCCTGATAATCTAGGTCTTGTAGGATAGTCAATGGTGAAGGGTCCAAAAGGTGGCCTCTCTAAGATTTAGACCTAACAACAAAGATATAAAAAGTTCATAGTGAATGTACTTCCTCAAGCAAAATAAGATGTATAATCCTCCCAGAATTTGAAAATATTTACACTTTTCTTTACTGTACATCTCTTTTATTTCAACCTGTTCAGGCAATTTCTTATTATGAAGATGGATGTCTTAGCCTATTATTTGGTTATGGTGGTATGTATATGCATCTTGTTAGGATTTTTTTGGTACATGTGAGAAGGAATTGCTATTAGTGCTCTTGCTTGTTTGAATTTGTATTTATTTTTTCTTCTCTCTTTTTTTTTTTTATTTTTTTATGTCATCACATATTAATTACATGTTTTCTTATTAAATTCCTCGCATTTTTTTCACTTTTCTTTTTCTAGGCATATTAAGCCTGAGTAAAATAAAACATAATATAAGATAAGTTCATGAATTAAATACAAGTTCTATTTTTACATACATCAAAAATATTTAAACAAAGTTTTAAACTCGTTGAATACAAAATAATGAATATATTGTGATGGCTATGGTCCTCTATGGTAAGCTGGCCTAGATGGAGGTTTAAAAGCTGAGGGTTTGCGAGGTCTAGCTAGTGTTATATCCTATAGTGTTGGTGATGACTGTTCCTCATCCTGCTTGAACCTAAAGTGGAATCCTAGCAATAAGGTTGTCAATGGCTATAGAATATGTGCTATCACCTCTACCAACCACTTGAACCTTATTTGACCTCAATGACTACCCTGAACTGTTGCTTGATGAACCTCATCAAATCATCCCTCAAGTGCTTAGTGTACCTCCTCAGCCGCTTATCTATCTCGACTATCACCTTTCTCCCTCTAGGGACCTTACCCTTAATGCGATCTCATTACTCTTTGATCTGGGTGAGCGACTCATCATTTACCTACAGGGATGCATCAAATCTTTGCCCTGCAGTCACTAGATCAGCCTTAATACCTTATACCTCTATCTGTGGAGATATCACTACCAATGGTAATGCCTATAAAGACTGTACCATTGATAGCATAGACTGCAGCATCTGATCCTAGCATTTGATGGCCTCTTCCATAGCCATCAATCTTATGGAGACATCATTTGGTGAAAGAACTAAAGATGGATGTGCTAGTGGTGATGGAACAGTAGAGGTAAATGACTACAAATGTTTGTAAGGCAAAGAAGCTATAGATTTGGTTGCCCCTGGATGTCCATAAGGAAAAAACCTCCTTATCCTCTTAGCTAGTGATCGCTGGTGATTGATAAGCAATTAGGGATGTGCTAGCAGCTAAGGTGACCCATCCAAAGGATTCTACAGGTCTATCTACATGCCAAGCTCATAATCAGAATTAACATATGCCCTTTGATGTTCCTATGGCTAATGTTGCTCCTCTACCCGATCCTTTTACTATAGTGGCTGTGCTGGAGGTGTCTGTAGGGCTTTTGGTGCCTCTTAGGATGACTGATCCTAAGCATTCCCTTTTGTGGGTACATCTAATACTATAGGGTCTAGAACATACCTCTATCTAGTCTCAAAAATAGTCAACAACTGGTACTACCCCTCTCGCCCCTGAGTAGGCTCCACCATCTTCATGGTGAGTGCAACTTGTAAGTCTACATACATATCCTTCTAAAGAGGATCCCCAAATTTGCTCTCATTTACCCTTAGTGATAGCAATAATTAAGTCACGATGCCATCGAAGTAAATCTGTATAATGGACTGAGTGGCCACCCTGACCTATTAGGTGTTGATCTTGTGGGTGATGTCCACACACTTGTACTCTCACATCCCCTATAGACTAGAAATGTTAGTGGAGTTGACTAACCCTAGGCTCTTTGTACGCCCTAAATAGGATACGGATAACACCTTCTGAATGTACCTGTAAGTCTATATGTCCAGCATCATATTCTTTATCATATCTGACTAGTATATAGCCTCTAAAAGTGCTACTGCTCTCTATTTGGTTCGATCTACGATCCTATCAGGTGTAAGCACATCCAACCTAATCGAAAGGCCTATGGCCTTGGTAAATCATTGGCGTGTGATGCTATAATGGATGCCTAGTGCCCAAAACTAGACCACACCCCCTTGATGTTCAATCTCTTGAAGTTGCCATACTTCAATGTGCTAAGACCTCCCTAGTGATGTCTGGGTAGGTTTAAAATGCCAAAGCAAAAAACTCTATCCACTCTGCCCTACCTAACAGTCAATTAACCTCTTTTATGAGCCTAATAGACTGTAAAACTTACCTGGACATGAGGTGGCTGGCTTGGAATTGGATTATAGCAATGCTCGATATCTAGTAGCCTGCTCGGGTGTCATGTACACTGATGTAGATCTAGCTAGGGTAGCATGTGTTGTCCATTAAGGCATCTTGGAGAAAAGATCACATGTTAATTTTTGTGACTTAATTGGGTCACGAGTAAGCTGGTGTATTAGAATTAGTCAGAATTCTTGGTGGCATGCCAACTTAGATGGAAACAACCAACCCATATGGAAATATATGCTTAAGTGCCATAATTTAATAGACAATGTCCTAAGCCCATCATCAAGCATACATGAAATATGAGGTATAACATATATTTTAGATTCTACACAAATTCTAACAAAATTTTGGCTAGGAATGTGCCTACCCCCTACGTAAGAAAAACAAAACAATTTGAACAAATACACAAGCTATCATTGGTTGCCAAGCAACACAACCTAAGTTGTTCAACCATATTTGTCTTAAATTATTCTGGTATAATTCTATCTAGAGTGCAACATACTTTTAATGATACAAAAACAAAGATTACTTATGCTAGTTGCTAAAAGGTTTATGAATTCACGTGCTCATACATAAGGCTGCTTTTAGCTACAATGTCAACCAATTTTTATGAACTTAAGTTAAAGTCCTAAAGGCATTATTCAATCCTAAACTAAAAGGTAACATGTTTATATAAATTAACCTAATACTAAAGGCTGAAAATACACAAAAAAGTCCAAAGCATAATTAAATTAATAAAATAATTTAATAAAATATAGGAGAATCTCAAAGGATACTTACTTGTGAATTGGATAAGGGATGAAAGAAAATGCAAAAGGGAATAGACATGGATCACTCCTTGAAGTGTGCATCGCTCCTAGGAGAATTTTCATGCAAACAGCGTGAAACATGGACAAAAAATGGAGGAAAAATGGATAAAAAATCGAGGGAGAAAGCTTGAAATCAGAAAGAATGGTAATTATAAACTGAGGAAGAATGGAAAAAAGAATAGAGTTATATTTTCAAAATTTTAATCAATAGATGGGAGGCCTATCCCTCGCCAGCAATGGATAGCTATATAATAAGTCCCGTTTGTCACTACTTTTTTACCATTTTACCCTTTTTTCTTTCTTTTTAATTTTCTTTCTTTATTTTAAATTTTTATTTACATTATTTACCTAAAAACACATTACTTTTATCCTCATTTCATATTTACTTTTCTCTTTTAATTTATTTACATATTTACATACATGAATTATTTCTTTTAGTCAAACATATTTACTGAAAACCAAAAATACTCCTTAAAATTTATCGTGTCTCTTTGAACTTTATAACTACTTTTCTTATCTAAAGTCTTTCAAATTTATTTACCTTAGCCATGAAACTTTTGGGTTCTCTACAAAAATGAAAACAAAAGAAAATGCAACAATATGCATGTGTAATGCATGAGATATATAAAAAAATGCATTTTGGTCGTCCAAAGGTGACAGACAGACTGACCATTCATGAGGGATGGCCATTTATCATCCTTTTTCTATAAATAATGCCCATTTTCCTTGATCTTTATGCCTTTGACTTCCTCCTTGCCCAAGGAAGCTCCTGCCAGGTACTTTTTCTTTCTTCCCTTTCCTTTTCTTTCCTTTTTGATCATTTTTCTTTTAGTTATTTTTTTCCTATCATTATTTCTATGCTTAGACCATTTGAAAATCCCTATCACAATAACTTTTGCACTTGGAAAAATTGCTTCGGTTATTAGATGACCTGAGAACCTAGGAGGACCCTTTTTTATTTCCATATTCGAATATGAGGTTCTTGAGAAGAGTAACTTTTGATAGAAACTTGATTTTTTATGCTACCCAGCATTGGGACCCAAGGTTCCATGTGTTTAGGTTCATCTACTAGGAGTTATGGCTTTTACTAGAGGAATTTGCTGTGATAGTTGGCGTTTGACTTGGTATCCAGCCATGTCTACCTTCTATAATTCCCAGCTATCCTAAGGAGGTAGCCCTTGCCCTAGGCATTCTTCCTTTTGAGGCTAGAGGTTTAGTACCTTAAGGAAGGACCTTTTTTTGGAGCCTCTGATAGACGTACTTGATGACTTTGATGATGTGCCCAATTTTTAGTTTACTGTCATTTTACTTTTCTACTTTACTCGATGCTTATTGATGCATATTATTGACTTGATAATTGGGGACTATACACTATTTAGTATTATCGATGGTGTGTGGAGAGGGCACAATCCTTTTCCTCTAATTTAGGCAAAGACCATCATTGATTTAGATGCTATTCATTATGATCCTTGAACCCGTCTCACTGGTAGTCCCATACAGTTTTAGGTATGTCCTTATTTTGAAGGTAGCATTGCCCTTGTGTGTTTTCATACTAGCTTTTCTTATTGAAAAATGCATCTTTTTAGATTTTCATATATTTCCTTACCTTATTTTTGCCTGAGATGAATCCAACTCACCCCAGTGGTTTTTTGTTTTAGATATGGCTTTATGAGAAGCTAAAGCTACTATCAGAGCCTTCCTCTTACATCAAAGCCATGGGTACTTACCATAAGAGATGTCATACTCAGGCATTTATAGCATGGACTCAAGTTAATCCAGGACGAAGTTGATTGGTTGGCTCTTTTGACAAATAATGATATTATGTTTAGGTGCACTTGGCTGTCCATCACTTTAATATTTTGTGACAGAGCATCTAGATATGTCCCACTATATGGATTGTATCAAGACACTTTCTATTTCATTACCCACTATGCTCATCAGTTTAGGGATCGATAAGGCATTATTAGGCATCCACTAGGCTTTCGAGGTGGCATTCTGCCTGTTCCTTTTATGTTAGAGTTCTATCTTCAGATTTGGACCCGAATCCCTATGAGGACTACTTTTTTGAGATCAACACTTGTGACTTCAACACTTCTACCTCATACAAGCAATGGATCCCTAGTCTAGTAGTTAATAATAAGCTATCCCATCTTAGGCATCTGGATGAAGAGAGAGATGTGATACAAATAGACTAGATCAAATACTATCACATATTATGTTTTTCCTTTTATTGAACTTTTTAATTTTTTAACATGTGAAAACAATATGCTACTTTTAGATAGATTGATGATGTTATGAATACAAGTATGAAATTTCTTTTTTGATTTCAGTATACATGATCATCATTTGATATTATCTCAATGACACATATTATTTAATCTCGAAATGAGACTTTAAAAGCATCATAACTCCTATCATCAATCAGCCCTCTTAGATTTTCTTATTTTCTCTTACCTTTAATTTTTTCCTACGGTACCTTTTTTTGATTTTCACCGTGATGAGGTGCCCAATTTTATTAAAACTATCATTTTTTCAATTTTTAACCCTCGGGGCATTTATTCTCTTCTTTTTCTCTTTTTAGTCTTATCCATATAGCCTTTTCAACTTGTCTATATTTACCGATCCTCTGAACTTATTGCCATCATTTTCTGATAGAATTGCTACTCTCTTGGATAATAACTTTTTAAGCATGAAAGGTTCTTCCCTTATAAGCCTAAACTTGCATCGCATGTGTTGAATTCCTGACCTCATCTATTTAAAAACTAGATCTCTTTCCTTTAATAGATGTTTCTTAACTTTTTTCACGAATGAATGAGCTAATCTCTTTTGATAAATCTAATTGTGGTAATATGCTCTCATTTTATCCCCATCTAGTAGCTTGAGCTATGGTAATCTCTATCTAGCCCATTTTACTTTTGGTATCTTAGCCTCTAAAACCGCCCTTAAGGATTGATGCTCAATTTTTACTGGCAATACCGCTTCTATCTCATAAATCAAAGAAAATGGAGTAGCCCCTGTTAAAGTTTTGGCTATGGTCCTATAACCTTATAATGCAAAGGGTAGCTTATCGACCCGATTTTTTTAAGTTCTAATTGTTAGTGTAAGCCCTAGCCGCAATACATTGTTATAAAACATTTAATTTAATAAATGAGGCTTTTGTTTTATCTATTGTATTCCTATACATATCAAGTGATAGAACTATCCAAGAATGTTATTTCAGTTTAAGTTATCTTGTGTGAGGCACATGGTTGTAAGACCTTGAAACAATTGAGACTTCATTCTAAATATCCCTAGTTAGTCATTATTATGGGAATAACAAATGAATTAAGACTAGTATGCTCTCTCTGATAAGTTGAGTTTTGTCTTACTGATCATAAGGATTAGAGTGTCAATCAGAGATCATAGATACATGTTTAGAACATGGTATCTGGATTCGATCCATTCATGAGAACACTATATTGTACAAGTAATAAGTGTTTCTCATGTTCAAGTTTTGCATCAAAGTTCTTAGACCTGAAATCTCTATGAAACTCTTTATGAATTACTGTGTACTTTGACATATACCTAACATACTCGTAACAGGGTGACAAGTATGGGTATGATTGGGCATGCACTAATTCATGTTAGAGAGCAAGAGGAAAGTAAAGGGATTAGCCCTCTCGATAAGAGAGAAAATATCATCAGCCACTTGATTAGTGAACTGAGAAGTGTATGGCCATACCGAGATGAAATAATGAGTAATCATTATTTATCTGAGAGTTCAGTGTCACTAGAATATCAAGAAAGGAATTAGTATATATAAGGATGACTAGTTCCATGCCTTATATTAATTCTGATATTTAAGGGTAAGGGACTATGCAAAATTGCAATAGGTCACTAAATGCCATTTGCATTTTCATTTAATTTGGAATGCTATAATATCTTGTTAGAGAATATATATAGCCTTTGGATTATTTATTAATTCATTGCCAATATTAAATGGACCTATAGGATCACACACAAAGCATTGGGCTTAAAATATTTAAAATAAAGTATTGGGCATTAATTTGGGCTTTTAATTAAAGTTAAATTAATGTATGTAATGGGCATTAAAATTGCTATATGGACCTTGGTCCATATGAGAGAGAGAGAAAATTGGCATTTAATAGGTTTATTTCAATTAATTAATTATCTTGGGATAATTAAGGTAATTGAGTATGAAATCTTAATAGCATTTGAATCAATTTAAATAACTTAATTAGGAGTGATGTGGACAAAATTCAAAGGAAAAATCCTAATGAATTTCGGCATGTATAAATCCCTAATGAAGTGGTTTGTTTTGATTAAATGTCTTATGCCAATTTAGATTAATTTGAATTTAAATTCTAATAGAATTTGAATTAATTTATAACACTTAATTAGGAAGTAATAGAGGCTGAAAATAATCCCTAATTCTAAGGGATTTCAGCACACACATTATTTTCCTAATCTAGTGATATAAATTGATTAATTTTATTTGCCCTAGTTAAGTTTTTCTCTCTCTTTGTGCCGCCACTCTCAAGGAAAATGACTCTTTCTTCGTCCTTTGGATTTTGGGTAGAAATAGCGACCTAAAAGAAGAACAATATCAGATCTTGTGGCTTCAAATCATTACCATTGCCGAATACACAAACATAAAGCTAGCACTCATGGCTTTAAACCATCTTTGCAAGTGTGTGTGTGTGAGCATAGAGTGGTGTGGCGTAAAGGCTGCTCCTTTAGCATTGGTGTTCGAGATCAGCAGTATATAAGTCCATCTTATATATTGGCCATAGCAAAAAAAAATAAATTTTAAAGGTATCCAAGGTTGTAAGTTTTCAAAACCCTAAAATTACATGTTTCGATTCTTATTGTATATTACATGGCATGAATGATCAAATTTTATATTTTTTTCTGCTGCATGATCTTCATGTTTATGCCATGTGATATCCCTTCACTAACCATCTTGGCCAGAATTCTTTTGACTTTTTTATTAGCCACCTTGACTACTCCGTTCATCTGAGGTTTATAAGGAGAAAACTTATGGTGTTGAACTTCGTACTTGATAAGCATCTGCTTGGCCTCCCTGGAGAATTGTAGGCCATTATCTAACACTAAATGATGGGCAAACCATATATGCATATTAAATTCCTTTCAATGAACTTAGCCATGCCCTTTGCATCTATCTTTTTAAAGGATTTGGCTTTTACCTATTTAGTAAAGTAATTTATGGCCACTTTGATGAACCGGTGCCCATTTGAAATAGGTGGATGGATCATACTCATGATGTCTATGCCCTATATAGTGAATGGCCATGGTGATGCAAGGTTGCATAACTCAAAAATAGATAAATGCCTTAAGTTTGCATACTGTTGGCATAGTTGGTATTCTTTGATATACTTAAAACAATTATGATGTCCATTGTGCCAAAAGAACCCTTAGCATATGATTTTCTTTGCTAAGGCTAAACTAGTCATATGGGCCTCACACATTCCTACATGCATTTCTTCCATGATCTTTTTTACCTTCTTTTCATCCAGACACCTTAACTAGATTCCATCGGGCTATCTTTTGTAGAGCACTTCTTCTATAGTAATGAATTAGGTTAATAACTTCCTTAGAAAATACCAACCTTTTGAAATAATTACAAACTTCATAGTACCAAGGCTTTCTATCATCCACCTCGATATCCATAATCTATTCATCTTCAAATTTTGAATTATCTCACCTTGACACCAAGGTGGCTAAGGCATTTACTAGTTGGTTTTCCTCTTTAGGCACATACCCAAAGGTCCAAAACTCAAATTGGTTGCTCAAAGCTTTAAGGCACTTGAGATAGGGCAATAATCTCTCTTTTTTAATTGATAATTTGCCCTTTACTTGGTAAACTGCCAAAGATGAGTCTCCAAAAACTTTTACAGACTTTGCCTTTATGACTAACAAGACTTCCAACCCGAAGATGTAAGCTTTATAATTAGCTTCATTATTCGTGGCCTTATACCTCAGTTTCTTGGCTTATGGCATTTTCTTTCCTTTTGAGGTGACTAAGATCATCCTACTCCAGTTTCTTTGTTGTTTATAGGCCCATTAAAGTACTTATGCAAACCCTAGATTGTTATGGCAAGACTATTCTCATTAGGGAATTTATAAGCCATTTTTTCACCTTTTAAAGATTGATCAGCTAGGAAGTTTGCCATTGCTCTCCCTTTGATGGTCTTCCAAGTACTGTATTTTATATCGAACTCTTATAGGAGAAGTAACCACCTTCCCATCTCCCCTAAGAGTGAATGTGCTTCTTGTAAAGACCTATGAGGGTTTTATTTAGGTATAGCTTATATCCCATAGGAATGAAAGTAGGGTCTCAATTCCTTTAATGCCTATATAACTGCCAGACAAATCTTTTGACTTCTATATATTTGGCTTCATAAAGGAGGAATTTCTTATTAAGGTAGTACACTGCACACTCAATCCCAAAAGTCATCCTCTTAAGCCATCATTGCCCCTATTGAACCATCTTCTATGGCTATATACAAAATTAAAGGCTTACCTGCCTAAATCAATCTCAATATTGGTGAATGTAGCAAATATTCCCTAATGGTATCGAATGCCTTTTGAAAATCCTTATTCTAGACTACTGGCTAATCTTTCTTCAATTGCTTGAATATGGCTCACAAATCGAAATCAACTTAGCTATAAACTTGCTTATGTATTGAATTCTCCCTAAGAACCCTCTAACCTTTTTTTCCTATGACATATTGGAATCTCCTTGATAGCTCGCACTTTCTCTGGGTCTATCTTTATACCTTTCTATCTCACCACATACCCTAAGAGCTTATCCGAAATGACTCCAAAGATGCACTTCTTTGAGTGAAGGTAAAGGTTGTACTTATTAATTCTCTAGAACAATTTTTCTAATACTTCAAATTGACCTTCCATGGTGGCTGACTTGATCATCATGTCATCCATGTACACCTCTACTTCTTTGTGAATCAAGTTATCTAGTAACATAGTTGCCATCATCTTATAGGTAGCACCTACATTTTTAAGCATAAAAGGTATGACCCGATAGGCATACGTACCCTATTTAGTTATGTAGGCTATTTTAATTTGATCTACTATCTCATTAAGAATCTGGTTATATCCATCATATCTATCTAAAAAACTATACATGGCACAGACAGATGTACTATCAACCAAAACATCTATGTCAGGTAGAGAAAAATTATCCTTAGGGCAAGCTTTATTTAGATCCATATAATCCACACAGACCCTGACTCTTCCATCCTTCACCCGCCATAGGAACTATATTCACCGACCACGTAGGGTGTTGAACTATATTTTTAGCCCATTTTGGCCTAAGTCTTCTAAGCTTCTGCTTGACTAGTTTATACCCTGGATATGTGGGGATGGCATATTCAACAATTTTTGAATCTATTCATGATATGTCTTCATAGGTATAGGCAAAGACTTTTTCATATTTTTTCAATATTATCTCAAAATTTTCTCTCTCTTTATGAGTTATATCTGATGCCAATAATTTTTTTTTGGATTTTTTTGTTTCGAGACTAAATGAACATGTGTTTGTAGAGTTAATGTCAAATATGAATGGTTTTATGATCATGATTATGCATATTGAAATTAGAAGAAATATCACACAAGTAAGCAAAATTGTTCATCCTATTAATATAACCAATGGAGCAGTCAATGTTCTTATTAAAAAGTTTAGGAACTTAAACAATATCAATGGGAGTATATTCTTTAGTCTTGGCAACATCAGATGTCTCTCCAGCCTCATCCTCAACCATTATCTTTCTTTTACGTTTCAGTTGAGTAGCAAGCAGCTTCCCTGTCATGACCTTTTTAGGAACTTTCTCATCCCAAGATGAATGGTACAAAAGAATTTATTCATCCCAGAAACCCTCAATTGGCTTAATAATCCCTTGCCTCCATTTGAAGACATCATTAAATAGCTCAAATCCTGGTACTAGCTCATCCCTTATCAGCTGATGTTCATTCTCTCTGCAGTAAAGGTAAATACCTGAAGTTAGCATGAAGCTTTAAAAGATGTGGGGAATCCCTTTCACTACATCCTTTTCCTTACCCTTTTGATTGGGACCAGCAAATCCTAGCTGATAGCTTGAATTATGACTATATTATTTGTATGTCTTTAGTGTGTTTAGATGATATTTTAGTGTTAATTTGATGTTTAATTTCTAAATTTATGATTTTGTGGACTTAATTATAATTTTGGTGTATATTAGGTACTCAATTGAAAAAAAGAAAAAGTTACATGGAGAAAAGATAAAATTTGCTTAATTGCACTATTTTTTAAGAGTTAAAATCACGTTGGTGTCTAGAACCAATCTCTTCTGTGGATAGAAAATTCTCCTCTACAGAAGAGAATATGAAAAGTTAAGGAAAAAGGCCACCTTAATGAAGGAAAAATCCTATTTTGCCAAGGATGACTTAGAAGCCTGAGATACAGAAGGTCACTCCTCAGTGCAGGGGAATTCTCCCTCTATCGAGGCAACCTAAGAGTCACAGAAAAATTAATCTCTTTGATGAAGAGGATTTCTTCCTCTATCGAAGCATAGTGTTTTAATTATGATACAACTCTTATTTTCTTTGGAACAAAAATTTAATTGGCAACATGTTTTATTCCTCTTTGAGGTGTTTTAAGTAGGCAAAAACACCAGTATATAAAGGAGCATAAATTTTTCAAAAAAGAGAGCTAGTTTGGAAAAGTACAGGAACCTAGGGTTTGGAGGCTGCAGTTGGATGTTCTGAGAAGACTTCAAGGGAAGCCAACAACCTTATATGTATTGTAATCTTTTATTTCAGGTTTTTAGTTGTTTTTAATATGAACAGTGAGTAGTTTTCTTTACTTTTACTGAGGGACACTTGAGCCCTCATACTTTTATTTTAATGACTTTGATTTGTGCTTAAATTCAATGCAAGTGTGTTATTTTCTTAATTCTTAAGTTAATTCTTATCTTAAGTTCTGTTTTGTTGATGTTGATTTATTGAATAAATGGTTAATTATCAATTTCATGTATGACTTAAGATTTGCATGTTCTTCGATTAATTTACTTATGTTAATACATGATTGTGTTCCAAGAATTGAGACAATATTGTATTAATCGAGAGTAATATTAAGACTAAGAAATTTGAATTAGGAATAGGTTGGAATTTGATCTCTTGAAAGATGATTTAATGATAGTTTAGGAGTTCATAAACCGGATTAATATGCTAAGTTTTAGAATGTTTATAATATGAGAATTTAATGTTTAGAATAATATTATGAATAAGATATCTTACTTTACTATGATTTTCCACAATTTCTTATGTTATTTTTAATCAAGTCATTGCAATAGAAGTTGAGGTGAATAGGTCCTTTAGTAGAAGTATTTTTAATATTAAATTTTACCATCTTTTGCAATATTATTCTATTTAGTCTTACAATTTATTTTTTTAATTTTATTACTTAGTCATTTAGTTACCGTTTATTTTTACTTAGTTAATTAATCATCACTCTAAAACTTAGGAATTCTTTCACACATTGCTTACTCTAAAATATAGAATGCACAATTTACACAATCCGTAGGGTACGATATTTCAAGGTCCTAATCTTATTTCCCTATTTTACTAGTTGACCTAGTACACTTGCTAGATAACAATCACTAGCCCTTGTTTATCCTTCTGAACTTTGGTAGCTATAGCATTCTAAGGCCCTTGGGAGTTCTTACCTAACCCAGTACTTGGTAGAAAGTTCATCTTCTTCAACATGTTAATCACTTAGGGGCTGTCAACGAAACTACCCTTACCTTCTTCATCATTGATAACTGATACCTGAAATCCACTAAAAGGTTATTTGGCTATCTCAAGCACAAACATCTGGTTCTCCCTTAGGGCCTTAATAGTTGCCACCTGGCCATTATAGGGGATCTTTGTCATATGTTGTAGCATAAAAAACACCCCACCTAACTTGTGAAACCATGGCCTTCCTAACATATAAAAAAGTTAACTAGAATAGGCAACACCACAAATTCAGCCTTAGTCTTGATGGACCCCATCTTCACTAAAGCCTTAAATGTCCCAGTAGCTTACCTTTTAGAATTGTCATAGGAAAAAATGATCAAGTCAGTCTAACTCAACATGTTCTCATTTACCCCAAAAGCAGGAATTGCCACTAGGGGATAGACATTGATAGATGAACTATCATTTACCATCATGCAGGGTGTGTTCTTACCATTCAATTAGGCCTTGATGTATAGGGGGTGGTTATGGTTCCTTCCTTCAAAAGGTAGGTCAGCATCAGAGTACAAAACATTTTCTCCAATCCCTCCCTTAACCAAATCTAGCAGCTCAGATGGTGAAATAGCGGTAGCAACAGTAGATTCACTCAAGGCTTTTACTAACTTTTGCTTGTGCGAGGGCGACTATCTCAGCAAATCCTAAATAAAGATTTGTGCTTGCATCTTCTTCAATTGCTTAATTATTTGGTCATCATTAACTTTCTTCTCTACTAGCAATACAACAGGAGCTAGTTACTTCTCAAACTCTGAGGCCACCCTTCCATTCTTAGTGATCGCCTTCACCTTCTTCTCTTCTTTCATCTATTTCTCACTTTTATTGGCTGAACTCTAAATATCAATAGGCACCAAAGCCCCTTCATCCTCACTTTCTGTGGGGTATCCCAATAATTAATAATTGAAACTTGCTAATTTTCTCAACTTGGCTCTATTACTTTGGGGGTAGAGCGAGTAACAGCTACATACTCATTCCCATATAAAACTCTCATGACGTGCCATTCAGGCAAGCTAGACCTGATCATAAACACTAGAGTTGGCATAACATTGTAACCTCCTTTCCTTTTTTTATCTCTCTTTTTAGGTGCTGAAATCTATTTACTATCAATCAGATCTTGAATTTGGTTTCTCAATGTGTGGTAATTGTTAGTCAGATGCCCAATATGCTGATGATATGCACAATGTTGATCTTCTCTATAGTAGGGCAAGCCTTGGCTTTTTGCTAGCCTCGAGGGTAATGGTTAGAGCTTTCTTTCCTTGCTAAAATGATCCAGGACCCAGGACAATGACTTACCTAAATTGGAATAATACCTCTGACTATCTTTTGTAGTGAACACTTTCGCAGTCGTTCCAGTTTTGTTTGACCCACTACTATTTCTAATTGCTTTGTTATTATCGAAGTTCCTCCTAGCACCCTTGTTGTTCACCTTTCTTGCTATGTACTCTTTCTTAGCTTTTATGACTATATCTTTTAATAACCTTAGTCCTTTAAACCCTTAATTTTCAATCCACCCTTCAATTATAGGCTTACATTTCTAATAAATAGTCTGATTTGATCAGCTATGTCAGGCTTCCTCTCTATCTCTATTATCTTATTCCTCCACCTAGTGAGGTACTTATGGAATGATTCATCATGTTTCTACTAAAGTAGCTCAAGCTCTTTTAGAGTAACCTCTATTATGGTATTTCAATCATATTACTTAAGGAATTCCTCAATCAATAGATCCCAACCTTTTTTGGTGCATCTATCCAACCCATGATACCAATCAATTATAAGCCCTATCAAATCAAACTAAAATACTCCACCATCTGCGTTCTGGTCAGGGTGGTCCCATTCATGATATGTGTGTATTGATTGACATAGGCCAAAGGGTTTAAAGTACCATTAAATTTTGGCAAGTCAAGCATTTTAAACCTCTAGGGTAATAGCTCATTTCCATCTAAGTCCCTATCCTCAGGGTTTATTCCTCTACCAATAGATAATGGTCTAGATATAGCCTCAACTATCTCCTCCATCATTTTAAAGGCTAGATCCATAGCACTAGGACCTCTACTCCTCATATTCATAATTAGAGGGATATAGTCTTCACCTTCCTCTTCAATATAGTCATTTCCAAGGTCATGTCTCCTCTCTCTCCTTGGCAGATCTTGAGGTATAGTAACATCAGTTGCGATAATGTCTTCGATATAGATTAGCTCTATTATCTCGAATGCAAGTGTTACGGGATAAATTCTAGCATTTAGTGCCATAGAGGCTACCATTCTGCCAATCATAGCCTGTATTCTTTCCCTAAACTCTTAAAGATGCCTATCTAGCCTCCTATCCAACTCATTGCTTGTCATCAAAGTCCCAGCAATAGTTGCAAATAACCTTTTGTTGATTTATAATCGTATTACATAATATGTAAAGGGCAGAATTTAAATTTTTTATGAACTAAAATATCATGATCTAGTCAAGAGAATTGAATTTGCTAACAAAAGTTCAGAACTTTACTGTAGGTGTTTGTTGAATATTTGTTTAATCATTGTATTGGGTTATTTTAAACCACCAATGTCCTTACTTCAAGGCACCTACAAGGTATCCAAAAAAGAAGTAATGTATAAGAACCTTTTCAAGGTGCAACAATAGCTAAAATTGGCTTAGGGACTAGTAAAGCCAATTTGGCTTAAAGAGAAAGGGAGAGGAGGCTAGGGTTTGGTCGCTAGAATTTCTTTTTCTTTTTTCACTTGCTTCTCACACCCTAATTTCAACTTTGAGATTTATTTATTTACCTCTTTGGTCATATTAAGGCTATGTTATAATGGTTATACCTTATAATTAAGCTTGGACCAATTGGATGGACTTAAGTGACACTCACAGGTGTAATAGTCTAAGTTTGCGCATAAGGCCTAAAAAGACTGGGCTTGTGCATTTGAATAGGCTCCAAACACATTCAAACTTTATGTACAGTAATATGACATATTAATGAAGCCATGTATTAATTATTAGCTACATCTAATGCCAAATGAGCTCCAAAGAAATTCTCTAGCTCATAAAAGCCCTATTACATATATTACGCCTTGTGGGCTTTTTGTATACAATAGACTTTTTTCCTTTTATCAAACCCTTAATTTTATCTTACCAACTTATCCAATAAGTTCCCATGACATCCCATGTCATGTTTACACATTGGTTTTACCTTAGACCTTAATTTTTATATGTGTGTGGCCCTTTGGGTTTCCAATGCATGTTGGTAGTACAATATGTAACCAAGAGTTCTAATCGAACTTGGACTCTAAGAGTTCCAATCAAATTGGGACTCTAAGAGTTATAATCAAATTGGGACTCTAAGATTTCTAATCAAATTAGGACTTTTTAAGAATCTTAGTCTAACTATGATTCTAAGAGTCCTAATCGAACTATGACTCTACGAGTCCTAGTCGAACTGTAACTTTAAGAGTCCTAATTGAATTGTGACTCTAAGAGTCCTAGTCAAACTGTGACTCTTATCATTTAAACTCTTTTAAACCATTATATCAATTCTCAATTGATATTTTCCATACATAATTATACAAATCATAATAGGCTTCTAGTCAAGCATCTTGACTACATAAATGATAAAAATTCAATAGTTTCCACTTTTACCCTTCCATATCAAGTTTCCATGCAATCAATTCTTCTAATCTCATTCATGAATTGAATATAGATATGTATCAATTCATTCATCAACTTATTGCATTTTCATGCTTTTATCTTTATTCCCAAAATGCCCTTGTGAATCTCATTCACCTTGCATTCCACCTTGGCCAAGGTTTTTTGAATAAAGATGTATATAAATACTTGAGATAGAACTATTTGCTATAATTGAGGTGGTGAATCCTTTATTGGTCACTCAACTACCTCCAATTAGTTCATGCTATACCAAATCTCCAAGCTATATATACCACTTTATGAAGTAAAAACACATGAGTTAAAGATTAACACTTGCTACCTGAGATACCTTGTGATCTCAAGTCCAAAGATACTTGCACAACTAACATGATGAGATAATTCATTGATATAGTATAAGTATCCATGTGAAATTTCTCAAGATAGGTCTCTAATGAACTTGTTCTTCTAACAAGCATCTATATGTTAACTTTGATTATCTCAATAATCACATATAATGAGAACTACTACTTGAACTATTCAATAAGTATAACATATGCTAGTCGATCTATATTAATAATGTACTTTCTTTTTAATACTACGACTAAGGATAATTTAGGTATTTATATATTTGCATACAATAGGTATCTCATATCATAAACTCTTTATGATTATCTTTTTACTATTTTTATATACCAAGGACTACATTCAATAGTTTAAGTCATATGCATGCAAATTTTATCACACAAAAGCACTAAAGAATGTATGAATGCTTTATTATTCAGATATAATGTTTTATATACATGGATAAAAACCCTTTTTCATGCGGGCTCTATGGCATATCACTAACAATCTCCCACTTACACTATAGGCAATCACCTATATATCTTAAACCCATAGAATGGGTATGGCAATCAAATTTGTTTTGGGATAGCACTTTTGTGAGAGGATGTGCCACATTATCATAAGTGGGAACTCTCTCAATCTTCACATTATTTATGGCTATAATCTTGCTAATGAGATGGTAGCATCTTAGGATATGCTTAGACCTTTAATGAGATCGTGGTTCCTTTGCTTACGTAATGGCTTCATTATTATCACAATATAGGGGTATTGGATTAATAGTGCTAGGAACCACTCCTAGTTCTATGATGAACTTTTTGATCCATAAAACTTTCTTTCTAGCCTCAGAAGCTGTAATGTACTCAACCTGCATTATTGAGTTTGCAGTCATCTCCATTTCAAAACTTTTCCAACTAACTGATCCTCCACACATCAAAAACATAAAACTTGACTGTGATTTACAATAATTTTTGTCAGATTAAAAGCTGGCATCTGTATACCACTTACTTGTAAATCCCTATCTCCATACACCAAGAACATCTCTTTAATTCTTCTTAAGTACTTTAGGAAGTTCTTAACTTCCATCTAGTGTTCCTTCTTATAATTGGATTTGAATATGCTTATGATGCTTAAAGCATATGAAAAATCTTGACGTATATATAGCATATCATATATGATTTATCCTATTACAGATGCATATGGGATCTTCCTCATGCTTTCTCTCTGCTTTTGTTTTTTAGGGCACATGGACTTAGAAAGGCATTTTTCATATACCATAGGACTAAATCCTTTCTTAGATAGATCCATACTAAACCTCTTTAATACCTTATCTATGTACGTTGATTGTTAAAGACCTAGCATCCTATTAGATCTATCTCTTTAAATCATTACTCCTAGAATGTAAGATGCTTCTCCAAGTTCTTTCATGGAGAATTGTTGGGATAAATAAATATTGACTGATTGAAGGATGGAAATGTCATTTCCCATAATCAATATGTCATCCATATATAGACAAGGAAAACTACTTCACTCCCACTGGCTTTTTTGTACACATAAAGTTCATCTTCATTTTGTGAGAAAACAAAATCTTTTATTATCTCATTGAATTGGATATTCCATCTCCTAGATGCTTGGTTCAATCCATAAATGGATTTTTAAAGTTTGCATACATTTTTGCCATCTTTGGATGTAAATCCCTTAGGTTGTGTCATATATACATCCTCAGTTAGATTTCCATTAAAGAAAGTTATCTTCACATTCATCTACCATATCTCATAATCGTAATGAGCAGGAATAGCAAGAAATATTCTAATAGACTTGCATCACTATAAGGGAAAAGGTTTCATCAAAGTAAAATCCTTCTCTTTGATGATATACTTCAGCCACAAGACAAGCTTTATAGATAACCACATTACCTTACATATCATTCTTCTTCTTGAAGACCTATTTACATCCTATGGGTTTTATCCTTTTAGGTGGATCAACAAAAGTCCATACTTTGTTGTCATACATGGAGTCTATTTTAGACTTTATGGCCTTAAGTGATAAATCGAATTTAAAACTATTCAGAACCTTTTCATAGCTAGTGGGCTCTTTGTCCTCCACTATAGTTACATTCTTATCCTTATCTATGAGAAATTCATATCTCTCTAGGACTGAATGAATGCTAACAGACCTTCTAGGTGCTTGTATACTAGTAGATTGAATTGTTATCTCATCTTTATGAGTTACAATCTCAGTGTCGATCGATTGATATGCTTCTATTATGGATCTTGAACTTTTTTTAGTTTAACTCTACTCCCATTATCTTCTCTTTGGAGAAACTCTTTCTCTAAAAATATAGCATGCCTTAAAATAAACAATTTTTGGTCCAAGGTATGATAGAAGTAATATCCAAGTGATTCTGTTAAATATCCTACAAATAAGTATTTGTCAGACCTAGCTTTTAACTTTTCTGATATTGTCCTCTTAACATAAGTAAGACAATCCCATACTTTTATATGAGAGAGTATAGGTTTCTTATTATTGCATATCTCATATAGAGTAACATCAATCGATTTACATGAAACTCTATTTAATGCATAATCAATTATTTCCAGTGCATATCCACAAAAGGATTTGGGCAAGTCTGCAGGATTTATCATGGATCGAACCACATCTAATAGTGTTTAATTTCTCCTTTTAGATACACCATTATGTTGTGGTATATATGGATGAGTCCATTGAGATAATATCCCATTATCTCTTAGATAACTCTGAAACTCTTAGCTTAAGTATTATCCATCTCGATATGATCTCAGTATTTTAATACTTTTGCCAACTTATTTCTCTACTTTATTTTTGAACTCTTTAAACTTTTTAAAGGCTTTAGATTTAAACTCTATTAGATAAATATAACTATATCTTGAATAGTCATCCATAAAAGTTATGAAGTATCGATAACCTCCTTTAGCATGCATGGACATTGGACCACATACAGCTGAATGTATAAGTTCCAATGTTTCACTAGCTTGTATACCGTTACTACTAAATGATACTTTAGTCATTATTTTAATAAATAAGATTCACATTTTTCAAATAACTTATAGTTAAAAGAACCTAAGTCACCGAATTTGTGTAACTTAGTCATGTGATTCTCATTTATGTGACCTAAATGACAATGCCATAAATAAGAAGTTTTTAAGTTACCTTTCTTAGCTCTCTTAGTATTTATTTTATGTATTTCTTTTCCGAGATCAAGAATAAATATTCCATTATTAATAGAACCTGAACAATAGAAAAAATTATTCTTAAAAATAGAACAACCTTTTTTCCTATCTAAAGAAATATCAAAACCATATTCCAAAAGACATGAAATAGAAATAATGTTTCTAGCTAATGCTAGAACATAATAATAATTATCTAGCTCCAATATCAGCCCACTCAGAAAAGATAACTAATAAATCCCAATTGCTTGTGCAACAACCTTTTGTCCAGTTGTTGACTGTAAATCCATCTCTCTTTTACCAACCCTTCTACCACTCCTTAGGCCCTGCAGATCATTATATAAGTGAGATCCACATGCAGTATCTAATACCCAAGATTGCCTAAAATTAATAGAATATGTATTTATTTCTATAACATAAATACTTGGATTAGAAGCTTTAGCTTACTTCTTATCCTTAAGAGACTCTCGATAGACCTTGCAGTTTCATTTCCAATGGCCCATATTGCCACAATGGAAGCATATCCCTTTGAAGTCCTTATCCTTTTTGTTTGCCACTTTCATAAATATTCCAACTAGCACACACATGTTACTGCCCCACTATCATCAATATACTTTTGATAAATTTCCTTGATCTCATCATTGGCATCATTAGATGGAAGTAGTGGTGGAGCTTTATCTAAGACATAGTGAATCATTTTAGTTTTAAGAATAATTCTTACTTGCCTGATCCAATTTGATTACTTGGTCCCACCAACTTATTATCCAAAATTGAGCAAAGATTAATATGCTTAGTCTTTATGATGCATGTGAAAAATTAAGTATGTTACAATATGTCCATGTATATGAATGCATTAATAAGATCTTTAATTAATCCATTTTACTCCCCCTATTTTATTACAAACCAATAGCCCTCACTATTGATTCAAGAAAATCCGATGGCTTTTGAATGATATCTAGCAAGTGTACTAGATCGGCTAGTAATCTAGAAAAATATAGATTAAAATCCCAAATATCATATCCAAGGGATCATGGATTGCTAAGGATAATAACTATGTGTGAATTAAATTAATCTGAGATTGTTTCCCAAATATTTTTTATTTAAAGGCAAAAATTAAGCTAAATAAAAAATTAAAAAAATAAAAACTAAAATTAAAATAACATTAATTAAAAATAAAATAATAACTAAAATACTTTTGTTAAAGGAACTATCTGTCTTAACTTCCATTGTAATGACTTAATTTTTATAGGAACACTAGTGATTATGGAAAAAACTAGTAATAAATTCGGATATCTTTATACAAGAATATCATTCTTAGTATTAAACTTATAGATAAATCTAATACTTAGCATAAAAATCTAGTTTTAACTTCCTAAACATTCATTAAACTATTTTTCAAGTAAATTCAACTTCAGCTAAATCTTAGTTCCTCCTTTCTTAGTATTGATCAAAAATTTCAATATACAATTACCTCAAAACCAGAAAACAATCATGCATAGACACTAAAGAGTTAATCCAAGAACATGCAAATCTTTATTATGCTTAAATCAATTTTTAGCTATTAAATCAATAAACCAATAATCAATTTTAACATAATCAAATATAATAATATGCTTAAAACTAAGAAATAACCAACTTGTGTTTGAATATAAAGCTCAGCTTAAGTCATCACAATAAAAATAAGAGTTCAAGTATCCATTTGTAAATGTAAAGAAAACTACTTACTAAACATGATAAAAATAAAAGAACAACTAAAATAAAATAAACAACTAAAATAGAAAGAATAGCAAACTAAGAAAATAGAGGAAAAACTACTGATCAAAACTCACTAAAGAAAACTAGATGAAAAAAACTAAAAATCATAATTGTAGCCTCTCTATCTTCTCTTATTGATTTTTTCTTTCTGGTGCTTCTGATCCTCTATTTACAGCTGAAAACTATTTTCCAAAAAAGAATTTTTGCCCTTTTTTTCTTCCAAATCAGAATCGAAATAGAATTCTAGCTTAATACACTACAAGAAAATAGCCAAATAGCAAAAAAAAAATAGCAGCGAAATTCATTTCGTTGCTAATTTAGCAACAGAATACCAATTCTGTTGCTATTTAGCAACGAAAAATAAATTTCGTTGCTAAAATTGGTTGAAGGTTTAGGGATTTAGCAACGGAATATAAAATGGTTGTATTCCGTTTCTAAAAAGGAGGGAGATTTTAGCGCTAAAATATAGCAACGAAAAATAATTTTCGTAGCTAAAAATGGCAGCACTTGACAGCGAAAAAAATTTGGGATGAAAATTAGCAACGAAAATAAAATTTCGTTGCTAAAATAGCAACGGAATATAAATTCCATTGCTATTTTATGTCAAATTTAGTGAAGGTATAAATAATAGCAACGAAATTTATGTTCCGTTGCTAAAATAGCAACGAAATATAAATTTCGTTGCTATTTTATGTCGAATTTAGTGAAGGTATAAATAATAGCAACGGAATTATTTTTCGTTGCTATTTTAGCAACGGAATTTAATTTATATTGCTAATTTTCATCTCAAATTTTTCCCCGCTGCCAAGTGCCGCCATATTCCATTGCTAAATTATTTTTCGTTGCTAACTTTAAAATCGTTGTTAAAATAGCAACAGAATTAAATTTCGTTGCTAAATTTAAAATCGTTGTTAAAATAGCAATGAAATTAAATTTCGTTGCTAAATTTAAAATCGTTGTTAAAATAGCAACGAAATTAAATTCCGTTGCTAAAAAATAATATATATAAGAAAAACCCCTATTTCTTTCATTTATGTTCTTCTTTTCACGATTTGGCGTTTTCTTTTTCTTAGATTTACCACTTTTTGCTCCGTTCATCCTCAAATTTGCCACTGTCCGGTGACCAGACGACCGTGAATCCGCATCGTCTCCTTTCTCTTTGCTGCTTTCAAGGGTCTGTAGTTTCTGTCCTTTTTCTCTTTTTTTTTTATTTATTTATTCATTTCAAATCTCTGTTTCAAGAGGAGTAAGAAGAAGAAGAAGAAGAAGAATAAGAAGATATTATTCTTAAATTAAATCGTTCACTATATATATAAAATTTTGTAGAAATTCATTGTGTTATCTCTTGATTTTTTTTTTATTTTTTTTTTTAAGTTCTTATTAATTCACTGTATATATAATCTTATATGTGCTTTTGAAGAAAAAATGACCAGTTTTCTCTTTTTGTTTTTATTTTTATTTTTATTTTTGCAGATATTGATGAGAATATTTTTATAGGTAAGGCCCACACTATTTGCTTGCTTATTTCTTTTTTTTTTTGTTTCAAAAGGAAAGGGAGATGGGTTTTTTCTTAGATGGGATAATAGATGCCATGCCTGATTTTACAAAGGAATTGGTGGTTGGGGGTGTTGCTGGTGGTTTTGCAAAGACAATTGTTGCTCCTCTTGAACGTGTTAAGATTTTTTTTCAGGTAATGCTCGATTCTTGCATCTTGGATATTGTAATTATTTCCTTTCTTCGTTTTCTATTTTTGTGGTGGTAATTTATCATCTTTCAAGATCTTATTGGTTATGATGAATTGGGTTTTCATGGACAATGAGCTTGCTTTGATAAGAGTTCCCCTTTGATTTGTTTGCTATGAAAATTCAAGGCTAATGGTCTCCTGCTGGGATTTCTTGGAGTTGATAATGAGGTGTTGTTAATGGGAAATTATCTTGGTAAGCTCAAACAGTCCAATAGATAGACAAATGTTTTGATGGGTAAGGCCCGCACTATTTTCTTGCTCATTTCTTTTTTTTCTCCCGCAATTAGCTTGCCTAATTTTGAAAATTTTCACAATTATATAAGTTTTTTTAATTTATTTACTTAATTTAGCTCTACAATAATAATCCTTCATAAATCAAAAAGCAAGTAAAAACTAAAAAGTTCCAAGGAGATATGTCGGTTGTAGTTGTAGATACCTATTCTGATATAATTGAAGGTCTCTTTATTATATATATATATATCAGTAATGTTCAGAGTCTTTATGGATGAAGTCTAAAACAATATCTTCAATCTCAATTTCTGCAGATCTCTAACCAGTGTCCTAATCAAGAAACCAAAGAAGGAATCACACTGGATCTTTAATGGCTATGTTGGGAAGCCTAGAGGTAGGATACTATTATTTCTTCTCTTTCGCTTGATTTATTAGATAATATATTTGTTAATTGGACAATTGTGCTAATATTTTGTAATCAGTTTTATTTTAGATAGTGTTAAAATAATAAATAATAAATAATTATATTTAAATTTATTATTAAATTATATGATTAAGATATGGATTCATTTCACTTGAATTAGGGAAGGAAAATAATTTATATGCGTGAAAACAAGAAAAGACCAAATGTCCCTAAAAAATCCTAAAAACTTTAAACTGAAAAATGACAACCTAAACGTCATTTTTTAGGCCCAAAAAATGTCATTACGGGAGCTTTGCTTTATAACAAATGTCCATCTCGAAATGAGCTTTCCGAAAACATATTATAATAATAAATCTGACACTTGTAGCAAAAGTTATGACCAAAATAGTCTGTACCATAAAAATAATCCATTTAGGCTGATTTTCTCGTATTCTTTGGAACTGTTATGGTTGGTTTTCTTTTATTGCTCTATATGTTGTTTCTGGTGTCTTATGAACTGTATATGGTAATCATATATGTTAAATCTGCCTTGTTCCATAACAGGCTTGTTAAATCTTTTGAAGTAAATACATGGTCAAACACTATTTGTTGGCCATAATTGCTACGTGAAAGGGCTTCTAACTAGCAACTAGTCTCATTAAACATATATCAAATTATGTATTATCACGGACTACTGGTGTAAATTCAAATGACTACCTTGTCACAGATCCCTGCTTGATTTTCACATTAGAACTATAATTTATTCCCTGAAAAGCATTAGAACTAGTCTCATTTTGTATATATGCAAAATTATGCAGCTTATGAAAAAAACAAAATTGACTTTTGGTTGCTAAAATTAGCAACGAAAATAAATATTCCGTTGCTAAAATTAGCAACGAAAATTTCAATTCCATTGCTAATTTTATCAACGGAATTGACATTTTCGTTGCTAATTTTAGCAACGAAATATTCATTTTCATTGCTAAAAAATTACCAATTCACCGAATATGAGTTGGTTAAATTTAGCAACAGAAAATGAAGTTCCGTTGCTAAAAAATAACAACCACCGAATTAGCAACAGAAATTTCTGTTGCTATTTTTTATTAGCAACGGAAAATATCAATTTTCGTTGCTATTTTTCCGTTGCTAAATTGCATTTTTCTTGTAGTGATAAGAAGTTACATCAAAAACTATATCTTGTGCATAGGCAAGAAATTGAATGAGAAAAATATTGCATTATCGTGCATAGAATGGAGAAGAGATGCATGGCCAAGTGAGGAAATAGGCATGGTGATGCAAGGCCAAGTATAGGGCAATTATAGCATGCACGGCCAAGTGAAGAAAGAGGAAGAGTTGTGCATAGCTTGATGGAATGATGCTGGACTAAATGCCATAGTTTGCTTGTTTTAATTTTCTAAAATTATGAAATTGGCCAAAAGCTTTCCCTTTCTTCCAATTTAGCCTTTTTTTCTTTCAATTTGACCCTGAAAAACACCAAACCTTAAAATTAAACCTTAAAACACAATTTCAATCAATTAAACTATATTTCAACTAAATTAACACTAAACTAACTTAATTAAATACCTAAAATCAGACTAAAAATATCATTTAATTCATAATTATCAATTTTCTTAGGGGTTAATATCCAATCTTAGTTAGAATTTTACCTTGAGTTGCTTAACAAGCCGAACCCTAACTTGAAAGGTAGGTATCATATACCAATTGCATCTTCATACAACTGTTGAATCATTAGGCATCAACTATTGATACATGTATATCTTGATATGCAAAACCCAATCTTGCCTTTAGGTCCATTACCTTTAAGTTCGCTCAACAAACTAATGGGCTAGTTAAGACAACCCATTAATAAGATTCGAACATATTCGATACAATATATTCTTGAGTTTGCTTAATAACCTAATACTATAAAGAACTCCGGTTCTCCACTTATTAATGGAAGGCTATCTGTCTTAATATTAAATGAGGGGTTTTTTCCTTTTAAATCTCATCATTCATGGTTAGCATACATTGGCATACATATGTATGTACATTGATCTAATTAATCATGCATATTTAACTCTTAAATACATGAGCTAGTTGGACTTTTTACTTTGGTTTTCCTTGACCAAAAAGGAAACCAGGTCAAAACCCTAGGTAAAATGCATAAGTTACAAAATTGAAAGAAAATAAGAATATTACAAAATCTTCTTGGATCCACCATTTGGCCCATCTTTCTCTCATGGTCTTGATCTTCTTCTTTCCTATTCTAATCTTATGTATTCTAATTACATAACCGAAAATAAGTTTATAAGATAAATAGGGCGAATATGAAAGTCTTTATGGGCCAAAATAAACCATGCATATGCTCAATCACATCGGCCATAAGTCCATAACTAACTTAACATACCAAGACATACATCCTATCATGCATCTAATGCATAAACAAAAAATAAAATATATTTAGTGTAATTAGTGTGTGCTTCAACTTCTTGAAACATTGTTGTTTGTATATGCCATATCTTAAGTTATAAATATGTTGATTTAATTAAAATAACCACATTATCCTATATAAAACCATATTAGGAAACTTTTCCATTTTAGAAACTATTTCAAATTTGGAAACTTTTTGATTGCTTCAAAAGCTAGTTTCCCGAAAATGCTACTAAGCTTGTTTTGTTTCCAATTATTGATATCATTAATAATTAATTATCAGATTTAATTAATTTCTCTCATCAACTAATTAAATAGGTTTTAATTCTAGCAATTAATAAATTTTAAATCAATTTCAAATTAAAAAGCCAAATAGCCAAAAATTAGGTCAAAATTAGTACCCTTTGATGGGCTTTTTGGCCTATT
The DNA here is from genome assembly GCA_037975025.1 of Excoecaria agallocha. NCBI lineage: Eukaryota > Viridiplantae > Streptophyta > Magnoliopsida > Malpighiales > Euphorbiaceae > Excoecaria > Excoecaria agallocha. The sequence continues at coordinate 18,556,624 of CM075814.1, read as the reverse complement.
TAGCTAACCTAATGGGCTAAACAATTTAAACCTATAAATAACAAATATTATGAATTCAATTCAGCTAATTGGGCCCACCAACTATTGCTAATTTGAAACATAAAATTGGCATTTATCGTGTTTGGCTTGGCGTGCTAAATTTTAGCTAAAAGAATCAAATTCATTAAGCATTAGATTGAATGACTTTAAATTATGAAAACACCATTTAATATCTCATATTAATGTATCTTAATTTCTGAATCTAAAAAAAAATAAATTAGGTCCAAAAATTACTAACCTAATTCAGCCCATCTAGAAAACCCTAGGTAGTGAATTTAGCTAGTTAAAATTTTATCCCAATTAAATCAATTTTTTATTTTGCTTTTAATTTTGAAAAATAACAAGTTACATTATCATTTTCAAAATACATGAAATTAATTTTTCATGAAAAATTAAAATGCCAAAAATTGATTTAGGGCCTAAATTACTCTTAATGGAGTGTAAAACCCTTGAGTGGCCTTAGGTGCCTCTTTTGGAAGTTCTACTTGCATTTTCATGGCATATAACCCAAGATAAATTCATACATATAGTAATATATGATATATTACATATTTTTAACAATTAAAAATATGAACTTTATATGGCATTTAAAATCAATAAATAAATTTATACAAATAACACTACAAGAAACATAACCAAACAAACATTCAATTCGTTTGATATAACCATGCTCTGATACCATTGTTGGATTATAATCAAATTACATCAGATGTAAATGGTGGCATTTAAAATTTTTTTAAACCAAAATATTATGATCTAGTGAAAAGAATTGAATTTTCTCTCTAAAGTTTAGAACTTTACCGTATGTGTTTGTTGAACAGTTGTTTAATCATCACAGTAGGTTGTTATAAACCACCAGTGTTCTTACTTCAAGGAACTTCCAAGGTGTCCAAAAAAGAAGTAATGTCTAAGAACCTTCTCAAAGTGTAATAATGGCTGAAATTGGCATAAGGACTAGCAAAGTCAATTCTGCTTGAAGAGAAAGGGATAGAAGGCTAGGGTTTGGTGGTTAGAATTTCTTTTTCTCCTTTCACTTGCTCCTCATACCATAATTCATACTTTGAGATGTATTTATTTAATAAATTGGTAAGATTATGGTTATTGTATAATGGTTGTACCTTTTAATTAAGCTTGAACCAATTGGATGGGCTTAAGTGACACTCACAAGCCTAATAGTCTAACTCTGAGCATAAGGCCTAAATAAACTGGTCCTGCGCATTGGAATGTGCTCTAAACCCATTCAAACTTTATGTATAGCCTTATAACATATTATTAAATTCTCATATTAATTATTAGCTACATCCAATGCCAAATGGGCTCTAAAGAAATTATCTAGCTTATAAAAGCTTTATTGCATATATTAGGCCTTATGTCCCTTTTTCTATGCAAAAGATTTTTTTTTCATTTTATCAAACCCTTAATTTTATCTTACCAACATATTAAATAAGTTCCCATGACATCCCATTTCATATTTATACATTTTATTACCCTAGATCTTAATTTTTATATGTGTGCGACCCTTTTGGGTTTTCTGTGTATGTTAGTAGTACAATATATAACTAAGAGTTCTAATCAAACTGGGACTCTAAGAGTTCTAATCGAATTGGGACTCTAAGAGTTCTAATAAAATTGGGACTCTAAGAGATCTAATCAAATTAGGACATTTCAAGAATCCTAGTCTAACTATGACTCTAAAAGTCTTAGTCGAGTTGTGACTCTTATGATTTAAACTCTTTTAAACCATTATATCAATTCTCAATTGATATTTTCCATACATAATTGTACAAATCATACTAGGCTTTAGTTAAGCATCATGACTACCTAAATGATAATAATTCTATGGTTTCCACTTTTACCCTTCCATATCAAGTTTTTATGCAATCACTCCTTTCATCATTCTTCTAATCTCATTCATGAATTGAATATGAACATGTATCCATTCATTTATGAAATTATTGCATTTTCATACTTTTATCTTTATTCCTAAAATACCTTTATGAATCTCATTCACCTTGCATTCCACCTTGGCTAAGGTTTTTTGAATAAAAATGTATATAAATACTTGAGATAGAACTCCTCATTATAATTTAGGTGGTGAATTCTCTATTGGTCACTTAGCTACCTTCAAGTAGTTCATGTTACACCCAATCTCCAAGCTATGTATACCCTTTTATAGAGTAAAATCATAGAAGCCAAAGTATAACACTTGCTACCTAAGATGCCTTGGTGATCTCAAGTCCAAGGATACTTGCACAACTAATATGATGAGATAATTCATTGATATAGTATAAGTATCCATGTGAAATTTCTCATGATACGTCTCTAATAATTTTGTTCTTCTAACAAGCATCCATATGTTAACTTTGATTATCTCAATAATCACAGATAATGAGAACTACTATTTGAATTATTAAATAAATATAACATATGCTAGTCTATCTATATCAACAATGTCCTTTCTTGTTAATACTATGACTAAGGATAATTTAGGTATTAACATATTTGTATACAATAGGTATTTGATATCATGAACTCTTCATGATTATCTTTGCACTGTGTTTATATACCAATGATTATGGTCAATAGTTTAAGTCATGTGCATGCAAATGTTATTACACAAAAGCACTAAAGAATGTATGAATGCCTTATTATTCAGATTGAGTGTTTTGTACAAATGGATAAAAAGCTTATTTCATGTGGGCTCTAAGGCATATCAATAACACCTTTCTCTCAACGAGTGCAAGCTCTCAGTTTCCTCGATACCTCTTTCGGTCTCATTCAACTATTCTTCTTCTATGTTCGATCTTATTTCCTGACTGCTTACACTTAATTCTAAACTAACTTCTGTATAGAACTCTAAACTTAAGCTCGATCTTGGAAACTTGAATATTGGTCTCTAGATTAGGTGATCGTCTAACCTTTTAGACCACCTAGATGGATCTATGATGGTTGCAAGGATCAAATGTTAAGAATGATTCATGATGAATAATGCATGAACAATGTATATACATGATGCATGTATGCAATGAATGCTTTTGTTAGGCATCAATCATTACCACACACAAGCATGACAATATCCTTCTAACCTTATTTCTCCCACATAGGAGGTCATATAGTCTCTTACCTAGGTGGGCTTAGACCATGGATCAATAGGGTACCTAATGGATGCATATGGTACATGGTAAAAAATTGACAAAATAACCTCTTTTAATTGAAAACGCAGACATATACATTTTCACCATCATGCATTTTGATTAACTCATACAAATCAGGTTGGGCCCGCCAAGGAACAATAACTTTTGACTAGTACCCTCCTAATTTGCTTAAGCTTGGTTAATACATAAAGGTCCATATAGCAAGCAGAAATTATTATGGTCATCCAACCTAGGGGAAGTTGCTATTGTCATTACAAGGATTTAAGTCAAGGGTGATGAAACTTTAAGGCTATCCAAGCATGGTTCGTGCCAATAAGTCTCGATCATCATGAGCATAATGACTGATGGGTCATCATTTTATATACCATTTGGTACTAAACTTAGGTTGGTGGGTCTATATGAAGCATGTCAAACCCCGAAGGCATCCGATTTACTTTTGAAGGCTTGCTTTTATGGTTTGAGGCTGAATAAGGTTCATTTAACTCATGAAGGTTGGTCAATTTGCAGTAGATAGGGATTACCTAATATATGATGCCTCAAGCCTTAAAAAGGCAAAAGATAGCATCTTGAGATATCCCCATTACATTATTGGCAATCAACCTATGAAGGCATCTGCTGGGGACCATAAGGAAGGTATTATGGAGTCACCATTGAATAAAATATTACAAAATTAGTTCTAACCTTGTGAAGCCAAAACCAGAATTAGTTCGGACTTCACTCCTATTTATACATTTGGTTAATATTATAGAAATGAGTTTTAATGATTAATTTATTTTATTTCTTTTCTCACATAAGATATTATGCTAAAAAAATAAAGTGCACTTCAGCATATTGGAAAGCTATAAAGCATGTATATAAAAGTTGTAAAGCATGATATAGAAAGCATTAAAAGAAATAATTGTAAAGAAATAAAATCATACATAAATCAGGTCATTACTTGGGTTCATTTAGATGAAGACGTTGGTCCTCGCATGCATATTTACAAAAAGGAAGAATTTGGTGTATATTTTGGATAAAAATAAGGGCATTAAACCCATGTAGCTTTGGAAAATGAATCTCATTAATTACTTAATTTAAGGTAGAAAATATTTGATGATTTTTTTAATTTAAAGTTTAGAAAACCATTTGTGTGTAATGAAAAATAATAAGAAAATGGAAGAATAAAAGAATAAAAATTCTAAACGAAAAGCATTCACAAATTAAATCATTTATTAAGTTGGGAACATTGTTTTCTTCATGTATATTTAGAAAACTTCTGTAACACCCTTACTGAACAGTCTAACTAAAACATGTGATAACCCAAAATTTATATATATATATATATATATATATATATATATATATATATTGAACCTTAACTACTCCATCAACTGCAGACTTATCCAATATAAAATACTTGTAAATTAAGTACAATGATTAAATTATAATTGTCTAATTTACTTATCACCAAATAAAAATCTGGCAATATAATGTCTAAAAACTTATCTAATCCACCTGAAAATTAGACAATTCCCTCAGCCCTTCAGGGACACAACAATACAAAAATAATTCGTACATACATTTCATGCATCTATTATCATTATTAATCATATTTTCTAAGATGATTCAATATTACATATTACACTCTTAAACCACTATAATACTCCAAAATAAAGAACAATTTACATTTAAATTGCCTCACTACATCTGTAAACCTCAAATGTGACCTACCCACACTAGATCCCCTCTTCTGATGGTTGGGCCATAGCAGCTGTCTAACCAGAAACAAGCCTATCCTGATACCTACATGGATAATAAAACTCGTGCTAAACTATAAAGCTTAGCGGGGAACAGTATAATCTAAAGATAATCTTTATAACACATAACATTAATTATACAAGTACAAAGTTTAATAATACTACCAGTTGATACCTTCAATTACCTCAGATCCAAGCTTTTACATTCAGCAATAAATCACAAGCATAAGAGAAGGAACATATTACTCATATAGGCAACAAAACTTAATAACTCAATAAGCAATTCATTAGTAATTGTTACCACAAAAGACGTTTGGCATAATTCCTTCATACATATACATCATTTAAAATATAGTATGCATTCTAAACTCACTTTCATGTAATCATTAAAACAATCTTAGCAAGATGAACTATATGTTACATAACACCATATTATGCCATTATGCACTTGACCCGTAACAAAGTTATATATATACCTACATACATATATAAACGAATACAACAGTTGTAGAACTAGCTGATGACTTCTAGAAATAATATACACTCATAATTTATAGATTTAGAATGCATATGTAGTGTTAGAAAAATCACATATTCATCAATATTGTAACCTTCAATTTATTATTAGTTTTTCTATATGTAAGAGAATAATTTGTATGCAAATCAGTTCCAAAACTATCAAATTTCTTATCTTTTAGTCAATAAAATAACTTATTATCTTTTATAATTTTTAACTTATTTTTACATTAATGCCCCTAGTACAGACCCGACAGAAACTCTCAGACCGGATATGCTAGATGTGAACCCCATAGGGTCACAACAGAATAAGAAATGACCTCAAAGAATCACTCCTCATAAAACATATGACAGTACGTATGATAGAAAGTATACTATGGAGATCAACAATCCTACCATAGTAAAGCAAGTCGCCATGACTTGCACCGCAGTATAGATATCCCTATGGCCAGCCAATTATATCCTGAGCTAGATTTTACTGCCTGACTCTTTCTAAGGGCATAAATTTCACTTACTTTCAAAATATTTATCAAATTTCTCATCATTTTAATTCCTTTTTAATCCAGAAAATACAGTTATTTAGAATCTTCAATATTTTTGTATAGTTTGTGAACCATCTTTCACTTATAACATGAATTATTTCACGATAATTCAGCAAATTATCTTTAAAATATTCTTCAGTCATCAAAGGAATCTACTTTATATAGATTCTCTCAAATTACTTTAAACATTCTAATAACCATATGTGGACAATACTTGTACTAATCATGATAGTTCATACCTGACTATTTTAATTCCATAAGAATGAATTCATATATAATTATTTAGACCATTGGTTTGAGAATCAACATATAAACACATAATTACTACAAAAGGACGTACATGTATGGTTCATCATAAACGTCTCTCGTGCTCCATTGTACTTAATTTAATCATCAAACATTCATACTCAAATACTATATTTGATACTTGTATTCAATGTATCATCCTTAATTGAGATGCCTATATATGCATATAAATTTAATATCATGCTTATATATGTAACTATATAATCTTAAATAGTCATATACTAAGGAAACCATGTGTAAAAGCATAGTATTTTAATATTAGTTTCTCATGATATAATAAAAGTATAAACATACCATTATATCTACTCCATTAAATATAATGATGTCCCTAATTGTTTTTCAAGTACCAAGCAAGAATTTATCAAGGAAAGTAAATGTTTAACATTTATACCAATAGCTTACCACTATACTAATTACATTATTACTTACTTTGTATCATAACATTATAATTCTCACGTATAGTCTATTCGATTTTAAGGATCAATAATTTATTTAAATAATAGTTATTCAATACATTTGTTTCCAATAGGATAACAGAAAGAATTATTACTAAAATCCTTGTATTTTTATGTCATTAGGTTTATACATCAAGCTTGAGTAATTACGAAAATCATATTGCTTATGATATTTTCTAAACTATTTCAAAACAAGTTCACATTCCAGAATTAAGCCTCCATTATCTAACACTAACTTACCTTTAAACATCCTTTAAAAAATCTAATATTAATACCCCATTAAATCTCAACTTATTTCAGAAATTCCAATCAAAATTCAATTATAATTACATCTTAGGCCCATTGTCAAATAATAGCTCCTTAATTCATTAATAATTTTTAACATGTAAGTAAAATTTACCAACCAAATGCTTATGATCAATGCTTATCAAATTTCAAGGGCTGCTATAATGTAAATTACACATTAATTTTTTAATTATATGCCTTTATTGCTCAAAACAAATTAAGTGAACACAGGATATAGTGTTACCTCTTGATCAAGAACAAGAAAACTAAAATTTCCCAATTCAACCTACAAACTCAAAGTATGATATTTTACCTAGAACCACTAATTTTCAACATTGTTTTCTATTACTATCTATGAAATTTCCCCTAATTAACTTTCTAAAACTTCAACTATAACCTATTTGGAGATTAATTCCAAGAATTAATCAAGACAACATTACAAGCTTCAAGAGTAAAATGAAATATTTTATTTATATTTTAGCAAGTTTCACCCTCAATTCCATTAAAACTAAATGAAACTTCAATCTTATTAACCAATACAATTCATTGTTCTTTAGTTATATTATAAACACTTGAAGACAAATAAATCTCAAATGCTATCATGCATACTCCATCTTAAATAAATCAATTCAATTCAAGAATTACATATACAAAAGCAAATTTTCTCATTGTCATATTGATTCATTTGCTTTGGCTCCACCATTACCCAATTCAACCCAAGGAATTTGCATGCGAGATTAAACACCCTATCACTACTTTAATTTCAATAAACTTATCTAAATCCCATATCATAAATTTTACTTGAAATTCTACTAAAATCACATCTTAAATTCACTATCAAATAATAGTTTCAAAATATATCAATAACTTTTACATGCCATTAATATTTATTAATAATTCTCATGCCCCCTTTACCATAGGTTCAATCATATCTAATGACAAAACTAAATCAATGACTCAACTGGACAAATTTACAACTTCTTCAATTAAGTTGTTCATTCCTTTTGCATCTCCAGCATTTTTTTTCTTATGTTATCAATTCGCAAGCCTTGAAATCATCCTATAACAATTTCATAATTTACCATTCACTTAAACTTAATTCCTATATTCTATCAATTCACACACACACAGGCATGCATTTATATTAAACATACAATAAATTTTTCATTAAATTTTATAATTTATTTAACTAAATTTGAAGGAGATAATTTCAGTATCCTATACCTATATAGAGTTAAAAATCAGATTTAATTAACCTTTTACCATTGTTCGCCGGACCGGTCACCAAAGCTTCATCGAAGCCTTACTGGAGATGCACAGTCAGTGTCGAAATGGAGTCCATGCCACCCTAAGCTTACCGGAGGTGGTCACACGCCTTGCTGCCATCCCGATCCATCAAAAAACACGCTGAAAGGTAGCAGCCACCATACTTTCGATCTCCCTAATGTCGGCGAGTGGAAAGAAACGGAGAGCACGGAGAGAATCAATTCATCACTGGGAGTTCTTCGGTGGTGGTCGTGCCATTAGCCGTCATCATTGCTCATCAAAAAAGAAAAGAGAAGCTTGGGCAAAGAGGGACAAATGAGGGTGGTGCCGATTACAACGGGGATGGAAGGGCGATACGATGAGGCATAGGTGAGCCAGAGCCATAACCAACGGCGATGGCGCCTCTGATCGGTGAAAGCCCCTTCCTCCAATCTCCCTCCCCTTCAATCTCATTTTCTCTCTCCTCTCCCTTCTTCTCTTTTTCTTTTTTTTTTAATTTCTTCTTTTATTTTCTTTCATTAATAACCCTTTGTTTCTTTTTAATTGTTGACCCAATCCTTTGATCAAAATAAAATGCCTAATAACATTTTACTATAACCTCAACTAACTTCCTCTCAATTATAATTAATCCCAATTCTTATCCTTTTTTTTCATTGCATCCTTATTCTCAAATATAGTATAATTATCACTTAACTAATTAATTAACAATTTATTAGCAAATATATCATCAAATGACTTTCATTTCTATTAGGGTCAAACCTGGGATATTATAACTTTTTAGTATGGTTTTGGAATAAAGTGGACATTTGTCCATTTTATGAGAAAAACCTAAATCAAATAATAAATAATTATTTAATTCAAATAATTAGGTAAATAATGAATATTAAGCATGTGGTATAAAATATATGAGAAATAACAATATTAATAATAAATAAGCAAAAATTAATATGGATAACAAATAAATTCAATGTCAAATTAACACATGAATAAATACAATAAAATAAATTATATTAATAAAATAAATAATAAATAATATTAAAAATTATGAAAATAAGAGAAATGAGTGAAAAAAGGGTCAAGGGAGTGAGTCACATGCAAAAATGAGGTTAAAAGGGTGACTCATGGTGCAAAAAAGCAAGTCACACCCTGAGGGTGTGATCAGAAGTGAGTCACACCATAAAAGTGTGACTAAAAAATGAGTTAAAGTCTAGGAATGATACTCATAAATGATTTATGACCCATAAATATGGCTCGCGAATGACTTATGGCCCAGAAACATGACAAGTGAGTTAAGGCTAAGTAATATAACTCGCAAATGACTCATAGCCCAGGAACGTGACTCATGAGTGAAGGCCTAAGAACTTGACTCAAAATGAGTCAAGGGCGTGACTCAACCCAAATTATAAACAAAAGCTAGAAAATGCCATTTTTAGCCAAAAAAAGCTGCCAAACTCATTTTGTAGCTATTTTATGCAAGAAAACACCCTTAAACTCATTTTTAAGCATAAATAACAAGATTTAAACACTAAAAACACAAATTAAATCAAGAAAACATGGAATTCAAAGATTGAACAAAAGAAAGAAGATGATAAATAGTAACTCTAAAAATTGCATCAAATCTCAATTTTAGCATATTTTAATTGGTTTTCACACGCTAATAAATGAAATAGACATAGAGATCAATTAATAACTCTTAAACAAGCTTAAATCTAACAAATCATATAAATGGAAAAAAATAAGAATTAATTCATATTTATTGTAAACTAAGTTTTAAAGTTAGATTTAAAGGATTTAAGGCTCTAGAATATTACCTTCAGTTGCAGGTTCCATCAAAAATTGAAGAAATGAATGCTTTTGGCCTTATTTTCATTTTGTTTCCTTCCTCTATAACTTGTAAACATAGAAAAAGAGGAGGAGAAAAAAGTGAGAGAGATGTAAGAGAGAGAGAGAGAGAGAAGTAGGGGGAAAATAAGGAGGAGAGAGAGAAACCCCCTTGAAGTCTGATCCTTTTTTTATTAAATATCCCAAAATCATCATTTATTTTAGATTATGATAAATTGAAAAAACAATCCCATTGAAATTGTCCCCTATTTTACAATCCATTCCAATTAAAAAGGTTTTCGGGGAGTGAGTTATAACCTTGACTCACTGAGTCAAGGGTGTAATTGAGTCACAACTTTGACTCGTGAGTTAAGTGACTTGCACCCTTAACTCTTGGCCTTTGGCCATTGACCATGTACCATTTTTTTTTTACTTAAATCCCCTAAAACCTATTTTAACCTTACTAACAGAGGGAAATGAGGAAAAAACTACCCAAAATGGATTTTTAAATATTTAAAATCTTCAAGAGACTTAACAAGCATTTTAAAAAATATAAAATTCGAGAGAAAGCCTAGCACTTCCATTCCTTTTCTATTTATGAAGAACCACTTCCTCATTAGGTAACCTTGATCAGGAGCCACCTTAGGACCCAGTTTTTATAGTTGCCCCCAACTTTAGGGAACTTACTGCACTTGTGCCTAGGTTAGCTAAAGTTTAGAGTAAAGGATAGAAGATGCGTACCTGAGGTGGTGAGCTTCCAATTGCATTGAACATGTACCACTTGGGCAGTTAGTCTTTGGTTGAGTAATTACCACTAGCTTATCAACATGTTAACTCTTACTTGGGTAGTTATGATGGAATATGACATGGTATGATAATCATGATAGCACAGCGGAAAAACAAAAATTTTTATCATACATACCATACATATCCAAAGATAGAATCGAAACATGCAATTTTAGGGTTATCGAACTTACAACTTTTGATGCCTTTTAAAACTTTTATTCCGATGATGACCAGCAACTAAGATGGCTTTGTCCGCCTTAGATCTCGATCACCAATGCCAAGGAATAGCCTTTTGCGCCACTCCCTCTATTCTCACACACACAATTACACCGTCGGCTTAAAAACGAGATTGCTAGATCTCTTTTTCGGTATTGTGTAAGGGTTATAGTTTGAAGCTACAAAACTTGATTTTGTACTTCTTTAGATTGCTATTACTGCTCAATAACACAAGAGAATGAGGAACAATCCTTTCTCCTTGTGAAAAATTGAACAAAAGAATTAAGAGAGAGAGTCACTATTCACGAGTTACTATTCATGCCACAAAAAAAATTAGGTTTAGGGTTTTATTTCTTTTAATATATATGCTTATCCTTTGGCAAGTCTTTGATCTGAATTCAACCATCCTAAGATGATTAATTCAAACTCTATCACTTCCTAAAGATAAGTAATATATTTTGAATTAAACTCCTTTGAATTTAAATTCAAATTTGAAATAAATCATAAGACATTTAAATAAATGAAATCACTTAATTTAAATAAATGCCATGTGCCGAAATTCCATGAATTATCTCTTGGAATTTCGGCTACTTCATTAAGTAAATAAGTGATTTAATTTAATTTAAATTCCTTTAGGCTTTAATACTCAATTAACTTAATTAATGTAACATAATTAATTAATTGAAATTAAACCTTGTGGGCTGAATTTTTCTCTCTCATGGACCAAAGCCCAATAGCAATTTTATAACTCATTACATACACTAATTTGACTTTAATTAAAAGCCCAAATTAATGTCCAATACTTAATTTAAATATTTTAAGCCCAATGCTTTGTGTGCGATCCTATAGGTCCATTTAATGTTGGCAATGAATTAATAAATTAATTCAAAGGCTATATATATTCTCTAGCAAGATATTACAGCATTCCAAATTAAATGAAAATGCATATGGCATTTAGTGACCTAATGCAATTTTGCATAGTCCCTTACCCATAAATATCAGAATTAATATAAGGCATGGAACTAGTCATCCTTATATACATTAATTCATTTCTTGATATTCCAATGACACTGAATTCTCAGATAAATAATAATTACTCATTATTTCATCTCGGTATGGCCATACACTTCTCAGTTCACTAATCAAGTGGCCGGTGATTTTTTTTTCTCTTATCGAGAGGGGTAATCCCTTCACTTCTCTCATGCTCTCTAACATGAATCAGTGCATACCCAATCATACCCGTACTTGTCACTCTGTTACGAGCACGTTAGGTGTATGTCAAAGTACACAGTAATTCATAAAGAGTTTCATAGAGATTTCAGGTCTAAGAACTCCGATACAAAACTTGCATATGAGAAACACTTATGACTTGTACCATGTAGTGTTCTCATGAGCGGATCGAATCCAGATACCATGTTCTTTAACATGTATCTATGATCTCTGATTGACACTCTTGTCCTAATGATCCGTAAGACAGAACTCATAAGATCAGAGAGAGCATACTAGTCTTAATTCATTTGTTATTCCCATAACAATGACTGACTAGGGATATTTAGAATGATGTCTCATTTGTTTCAAGGTCTTACAATCCATGTGCCTCACACATGATAACTTAAACCGAAACAACACTCTTGGATAGTTTTATCAATTGATATGCGCAGGAATACAAAGGATAAAACAAATGCCTCATTTTATTAATTTCAAGTGTTTCGTTACAATGTATTGGGGCTAGGGCTTACACTAACAATCTCCCACTAGCACTAGTCCCAATTGGGCATAGCCCTAAGACCGAACGCTCTCAAATGAGCTTCGTGCAGATTTGGATGTAACTGTTTCGTCAAAGGATCTGCTACATTGTCTTCACTTGATATCTTGCTAACCTTGACGTCCCCACGATCAATGATTTCTCTGATCAGGTGGTACCTTCTGAGTATGTGTTTGGATTTCTGGTGTGACCGGGGCTCCTTAGCCTGTGCGATGGCCCCGTTATTGTCACAGAAAATTTCTAATGGATCTAGGATGCTTGGGACCACTCCTAATCCATTAATGAAATTTTTAATCCAAACAGCCTCTTTTGCAGCCTCACTTGCTGCAATATACTCAGATTCTGTAGTTGAGTCGGCAACGGTTTCTTGCTTTGAGCTTCTTCAGCTGACAGCACCACCGTTCAAAACAAAAACAAACCCAGATTGCGATCTAGAATCCTGAGTGCTGGTCTGAAAAGCAGCATCGGCATAACCTTGTATGACGAGCTCTTCTTGACCACCATACACCAAGAAGTGATCCTTAGTCCTTCGCAGGTACTTAAGGATCCCTTTTACAGCAGACCAGTGCTTCTCACCAGGGTCTTGCTGAAACCTACTGGTTATACTCAGTGCATGAGCAACATCCAATCTAGTACATAACATAGCGTACATGATAGATCCAATAGCAGATGCATATGGGATTCTACTCATGTTGTCCCTTTCCTCTTTGGTTTTAGGGCACTGTTCTTTAGTCAAAGGAACTCCCAAAGCCAAAGGTATGTACCCTTTCTTTGAGTCTCCCATACTAAAACGCTTTAGTACTTTGTCTATGTACTTTTCTTGACTTAGTCCTAAAAGCCGATTCGATCTATCTCTATAGATTCGAATACCAAGTATTGTCTCGGCTTCACCTAAGTCTTTCATTGAGAAACATTTTCCCAACCATTGCTTAACCTTTTGCAATGTTGGAATATCATTCCCAATGAGAAGGATGTCGTCGACATATAGGACCAGAAACACTACTATGCTCCCACTAACCTTCTTGTACACACAAGGCTCATCTTCGTTCTTGATGAAGTCAAATTCTTTGACTGCCTCATCAAAGCGAAGATTCCAACTTCGGGATGCTTGCTTTAATCCATAAATGGATTTTCGAAGCTTGCATACCTTCTTAGGATGCTTGGGATTGACAAAACCTTCAGGCTATGTCATATACACATCCTCAAGTAAATTTTCGTTAAGGAAAGCAGTTTTGACATCCATTTGCCATATCTCATAATCATGATATGCAGCTATGGCAAGCAAGATCCTAATGGACTTGAGCATGACTACAGGCGAAAAGGTCTCGTCATATTCTATACCATGAGTTTGTCGAAAACCTTTTGCTACTAGTCTACCTTTGTAGGTCTTATCAGCTTTTAGTTTGAATAACCACTTGCATTCAATTACCTTAGCACCTTCTGGTGGATCAACCAAGGTCCAAACCTGGTTATTGTACATTGATTGCATCTCGGATTTCATGGCTTCAAGCCAATTTTCCGAGTCTGGGCTCTCAATAGCTTCTCGGTAGGTAGTAGGATCCTCACGATCTACTAACTCAATAGTGTCACTGTCAGTGATTAGAAATCCATATCTCTCAATCTCCTGACGTACCCTACCTGACCTTCTAGGTTCTTGTGTAATGGGTTCTTGTTCCACAATTGGTTGTGAACTTGATCCCATTTCCAAACCATCCTCTATAGGAGTTTGTGGCGCTTGAATTTCTCCAAGTTCTACTTTACTCCCACTGTCTTTCTTGAGAAGGAACTCCTTTTCCAAGAAAATAGCCTTGCAAGCAACAAATACTTTGTTCTCGGCTTGTGAGTAAAAGTAGTATCCCTTTGTTTCTTTGGGATAGCCCACAAACAAGCAGACAGTCGATTTGGACTATAGTTTGTCAGATGTTAATTTCTTAACATGTGCTTCACAGCCCCAAATCTTGAGAAAAGACATATTGGGTTCTTTCCCAGTCCATACCTCATATGGTGTCTTCTCAACTGCTTTAGTTGGAGTACGGTTCAATAGAAATGCAGCAGTTTCTAATGCATAACCCCAAAAAGAGATAGGAAGATTAGCTTGACTCATCATAGACCGAACCATGTCCAACAGAGTTCGATTTCTCCTTTCGGACACACCATTCCATTGCGGTGTTCCAGGAGGAGTGAGCTGTGAAATAATACCACACTCCTTTAGATGACTGTCAAACTCTTGGCTTAAGTATTCGCCACCTCGATCTGATCGAATGGCTTTTACACTTTTGCCAAGTTGGTTTTCTACTTCGTACTTAAACTCTTTGAATTTCTCAAAAGTTTCAGACTTGTACTTCATTAGATAGACATAGCCATATCTACTGAAGTCATCTGTGAATGTCACGAAGTAGCTAAAACCACCTCTAGCATGTGTACTTAAAGGTCCACATACATCGGTATGTATTAGTTCCAATAAGCCATTAGTCCTTTCACCTTTTTTATTAAAAGGACTCTTTGTCATTTTTCCATGCAAACATGGCTCGCATGTGTCATAAGACTCTAAGTCGAATGACCCAAGCACTCCAGTTTTGTGGAGTCTTGAAATGCGTTTTTCGTTTGCATGTCCTAAACGACAATGCCAAAAGTAAGTAGGGTTCAATTCGTTTGATTTAACCCTCTTTGTATTAATGTTGTATATCGACTCTTTGTTTTGTAAATTAAGGATATAAAGGCCATTTTGCAACATGGCATTGCCATAAGAAATGCCTTGGCGACGAATATGAGCATTGCCATTTTTAATAACAAAATCAAATTCATCATTATCCAAACATGAAACTGAAATAATGTTTCTGCTCATAGCAGGCACATAATAACAATTATTCAAAACAATACAAAGTCCGGAAGGTAAAGTGAGGTGATAGTCGCCTATCTCCATGGCAGCAACTCGTGCTCCATTCCCCACACGGAGGTCCACTTCATTCTTCCCAAGTAACCGCCTATTTCTTAGCCCCTGCACATTTGAACAAATGTGAGAACCACAATCGGTATCCAATACCCAAGTGGTAGAAATAGAAAGGTTAATTTCAACAACAAAAATACCAGAACTGGACGCCTTGGCTCCATTCTTCTTTTGTTCTTCCTTGAAGAGAGCGCAATTCTTCCTCCAATGCCCTATCTTGTTGCAATGGAAGCAAGTGCTCTCACTCTCTTTGAGTTTTGGCGCCTTGGGCTTGGATTGGGCCTGAGGTGCACTCCCACTTGACTTGGGTTTTCCCTTTCCCTTTCCCTTTCCCTTAGCGGTTCCCTTCTTAATTCCCTTTTGAACCATAAGTACGGGATTGGTCTTTCGAATGTTCTCTTCAGCATTCTTAAGCATCCCATGAAGCTCAGTGACTGACTTGTTCATTGCATGCATGTTATAATTCATCACAAATGGATCATAAGCAGCAGGCAATGATCCTAAGATCAAGTCAGTGGCCAATTCCTTTGGCACTAGTACCTCAAGCTTCTCAAGAGTATCAAGATACCCTTTCATCTTGAGTACATGGGTACTAACAGGTGTACCCTCAGCCATCTTGCAAGAAATTAATGCCTTTGTTGTCACGAACCTCTCGTGACGAGCTTGCTCTTGGAACATCTCCTTGAGGTGCACCATGATCGCATAAGCCTCTTGGTCCATAAATTGCTTTTGCAAGTCAGGCACCATAGTGGCCAGCATCAGACAGGTCACATCGTTGGAGTCGCTCTTCTTGGTCTCAAAAGTTTCCTTTTGAACCGCAGAGGCGTTCCTTCCTGGTTCTTCAGGCAAGGGTGCATCCAAAACATACGACTTTTTCTCTTGCTTAAGAACTATTCTTAAGTTTCGAGACCAGTCTATGAAATTGGTGCCATTTAATTTGTCCTTTTCAAGGACCGATCGCAATGAGAAATTGTTGTTTGAAGATGCCATTTTCAATCTACAATAAAATTTAGCAAGATTAAATGAGGTCTTATTTATGATCCCACAAACCGAATTAATATCCCTTTAAATAATTCGCGTTAGTGATTTAATGTGGGCCAAGATCCACTTTTCACAACAACTTATTAGTCAAGCTGAGCTTGTACACCTAACAAGTTAAGTTACTTAGGTAGGAAAACTCCAATCATGTCTCGTACATGACTCTTGGATCAAATGGGTTAACATCTTAAGATGTTATAGCACAACCCATTTATTAGTTGCCTAGGTCCGAGCATCCCATTCCATGTTAAGTCCAACCTACATTCACAACCCATGCCTCACAAAGATAATCGGGCGCATCTAGGACTCCTAGTCTACGTGACCGATGATCGATGCCTTGACATGTTTCGAATTAGGAAGGCAACTTTGTGACTTACTATTTTTTAGGAATTCATTTTATTACGGCTTACATGGCATACGCTTTGTCATCCATACATAGCATGCATATATATATAATTGCATAAAGTAAAGCATGACAAACATGGGCCCAAAAACCTACAACTAAGATTCTATACTGTTACATAAGAATCTTCGAGTTGGGCTTCTCCACTCCGGTGGGCTTCGTCTTGATTTACAAAGTCTTCAAATAAATTCTATTCTAAGAAATAAATGAAACTTTTACAATAAAATATAATGGCACGCAGGCCATATTTAATTACAAAAACCCAGGGCCCATGAATGCACCATGCATATCCATTCATCACACCAAACAAGCAAATAAATATACATAGCATTCATGGATCAGACAAAGTCCAATTTTAATCAATTTAGCCAAGCCCATTAATGGAAATTGTGTACTTGAACCTTTAAGAGAAGACCCCGTGATGGGCCTGGGCCGAAGCCCAATGGACTAAATCCTCTTATTGAATAAGTTCTCTTAAAAGCCCAAAACACAAACTAGTTAGATTTGTGCCATAAATCAACTCTAGTATAATTTCCAATTTTGCCATTTTTAATTTTATGTCATACAGCCCATAAACATTAAAAATACATATAATATGTGCTAACATGAATTAAAAATAAAATCATGAAGAACACATATAATAGAACACGGCATTCATGCAAAAACAAACAAACAACAAAACTAGTTGTTTAATGCTTATGTAATGCCATGAAATGCACAAACATTTAAATCAATTTTATGAGTCATTTAATAATCTAAATAAGTCCATAAATATTGATTTAATATTCTGTACCATTTTAATCTAAATGTGTTTTTACCATTTTAATCAAAACAAAGCAAACAATGTTGATTAAACATGTAACAAACACAAACTAGTCATTGTTTTAAGTGATTTTAAAATTAATCAATTAAATTATCATGGACCAGAATTAAAACCAAATTTAAAAAATGTCCAGACCTGATAATTAATCTTTAAATATCACTTACAAACATGCCAAAAACGTTTTTACATTTAATTTTGAAAACTAGTTGTTAAACTAGCAATTTACATGCCAACTAGCACCTAGTTTCATAATTAACATGTACCATCCGGTATAAATAATTAAATCCGACCATTACCAGCCCTAATAACATCTTAGGACAGTATATTAACATGTCATATTAATTATAATACCTATCTAATCAATTAAAATCGTTTTTACACCAAAACAATGCAAAAAACTCAAAACAGAAAATTTCAGATTTGCATGTTTTCAAAATAACGATTTTTAATTAATTTTTTCATGCATCTAAAGCACTAAAATAAGCATGTCTAGGCTCTGATACCACTGATGGAATATGACATGGTATGATAATCATGATAGCACAGCGGAAAAACAAAAATTTTTATCATACATACCATACATATCCAAAGATAGAATCGAAACATGCAATTTTAGGGTTATCGAACTTACAACTTTTGATGCCTTTTAAAACTTTTATTCCGATGATGACCAGCAACTAAGATGGCTTTGTCCACCTTAGATCTTGATCACCAATGCCAAGGAATAGCCTTTTGCGCCACTCCCTCTATTCTCACACACACAATTACACCGTCGGCTTAAAAACGAGATTGCTAGATCTCTTTTTCGGTATTGTGTAAGGGTTATAGTTTGAAGCTACAAAACTTGATTTTGTACTTCTTTAGATTGCTATTACTGCTCAATAATACAAGAGAATGAGGAACAATCCTTTCTCCTTGTGAAAAATTGAACAAAAGAATTAAGAGAGAGAGAGTCACTATTCACGAGTTACTATTCATGCCACAAAAAAAATTAGGTTTAGGGTTTTATTTCTTTTAATATATATGCTTATCCTTTGGCAAGTCTTTGATCTGAATTCAACCATCCTAAGATGATTAATTCAAACTCTATCACTTCCTAAAGATAAGTAATATATTTTGAATTAAACTCCTTTGAATTTAAATTCAAATTTGAAATAAATCATAAGACATTTAAATAAATGAAATCACTTAATTTAAATAAATGCCATGTGCCGAAATTCCATGAATTATCTCTTGGAATTTCGGCTACTTCATTAAGTAAATAAGTGATTTAATTTAATTTAAATTCCTTTAGGCTTTAATACTCAATTAACTTAATTAATGTAACATAATTAATTAATTGAAATTAAACCTTGTGGGCTGAATTTTTCTCTCTCATGGACCAAAGCCCAATAGCAATTTTATAACTCATTACATACACTAATTTGACTTTAATTAAAAGCCCAAATTAATGTCCAATACTTAATTTAAATATTTTAAGCCCAATGCTTTGTGTGCGATCCTATAGGTCCATTTAATGTTGGCAATGAATTAATAAATTAATTCAAAGGCTATATATATTCTCTAGCAAGATATTATAGCATTCCAAATTAAATGAAAATGCATATGGCATTTAGTGACCTAATGCAATTTTGCATAGTCCCTTACCCATAAATATCAGAATTAATATAAGGCATGGAACTAGTCATCCTTATATACATTAATTCATTTCTTGATATTCCAATGACACTGAATTCTCAGATAAATAATGATTACTCATTATTTCATCTCGGTATGGCCATACACTTCTCAGTTCACTGATCAAGTGGCCGGTGATATTTTTTTCTCTTATCGAGAGGGGTAATCCCTTCACTTCTCTCATGCTCTCTAACATGAATCAGTGCATACCCAATCATACCCGTACTTGTCACTCTGTTACGAGCACGTTAGGTGTATGTCAAAGTACACAGTAATTCATAAAGAGTTTCATAGAGATTTCAGGTCTAAGAACTCCGATACAAAACTTGCATATGAGAAACACTTATGACTTGTACCATGTAGTGTTCTCATGAGCGGATCGAATCCAGATACCATGTTCTTTAACATGTATCTATGATCTCTGATTGACACTCTTGTCCTAATGATCCGTAAGACAGAACTCATAAGATCAGAGAGAGCATACTAGTCTTAATTCATTTGTTATTCCCATAACAATGACTGACTAGGGATATTTAGAATGATGTCTCATTTGTTTCAAGGTCTTACAATCCATGTGCCTCACACATGATAACTTAAACCGAAACAACACTCTTGGATAGTTTTATCAATTGATATGCACAGGAATACAAAGGATAAAACAAATGCCTCATTTTATTAATTTCAAGTGTTTCGTTACAATGTATTGGGGCTAGGGCTTACACTGACAAGTTACCATCAGCTTATCGATGTGTTAACCCTTGGTAAGCTCATCATCTTATCGATGTTGTAACCCTTAATAGATGATTATTGTTAGCTTGTCAATGTTTTAATCCTTGATCAATTGAGTAGTTACCGTCAACTTGTTGACATTTTAACTCTTGATCAGTTGGTTGGGATAGTTACCATCAGCTCGTGGTTGTTTAACCTTTGATCAATTGAGTAGTTATTGTTAGCTTATTGACATTTTAACTCTTAATCGGTTGGTTAGGATAGTTACCATCAGCTTATTGATGTTTTAACCCTCAATTAGGTAATTACCATTAGCTTATTGATATTTTAACCCTCGATTGGGTAATTATCATCAATTTGTCGATATTTTAACCTTTTTCAATTAAAGCATGTAGTTGTCTCCTTGGCCGTGAAGCTTTGGCGATGAGGCAATCCATGCAGGCCTATTGGTAAACCCACACTATATAATCTTATCTTCCTGTACGAGCTCATGACCTATCACATGTTGAAAGGATTTAGTACCTTTTAAAAGGCCTTTATGCTCACAAATAGACTTTTAATGCCTTTCCAAAAGGAATTTGAAATGTATCACTCCGAAAAGACTTTGGATGCCTCTAAAAAAGGACTTTAAATTTGTTTGCTCTTAAGAGACTTTTATTGCCTCTTAAAAAAGACTTTGGATTCATAGGCAAACCCCGCTATTTGTAGTAGTGCTTGGATTTTAATTTTTTATGCTTGCCCTTAAACGGATAGATTTTAAAATTTCAATACCATATAAGTTGACTTTAGATCCATTGTTTGCTCCAAGAGACTTTGAACACCTCTCGAGGAGAATTTTGGATTAGTGTGCTCCGAAAAGAATTTGAATATCTGTTAAAGAGGACTTTTGTGCTAACAAAGAGACTTTGGAGGATTTGAGAGACTTAATGCTCATAGGGAGATTTTGATTTTTAAAAATTTGTGCTCACAGGGAGACTTTGATAGATTTGAAGCTTTTAGGTGCATTGCTAAGGGGACTTTTTGAGTTTTTAGTTTTTCTAAGTTTTAGACCTTTTGGGTTATTATTTTATTATTCTTTACAAGACTTTGTGTTCTTTGGTGTATTCTAAATTTTAAATCTTTGGCATCTTCAAGATTTCAAACTTTGAATTTGCATTTTAAGGTTTTAGATCTTTGGTATGTTTTAACATTTTGAGAGGTTTATTTATTGGGCTTAATGCTCTGAAGAGACTTTGGATGCCTCTTAAAGAGCATTTTGTGCTCATGAAAAGATATTGGATGCCACTTGAAGAAAACTTTGTGCTCATAAAAAGACTTTGGATGCTGGTAAAGAGAATTTTGTTTTTGTTTGTTTGAGTTCGTCTATTTGTTGTTGTGCTTTTCTTCTCTTTTTTTTTTTCATTTTTTGTTGTTTTTGTCTATTCTGATTGTGTATTTACACTTTGGGTGAACTTTACATTTGTACAATTTAAGGGAACTTTAAATTTGCGCAGCTTAAGTGTATGTGAGATTTTAGATGTATATTGAGTTCGTATAGTTTGGGATTTTTACATTTGGAGATTTTTATATTTGGAATGCATTTAAAGCTTGTACAATTTTGTGTGTGCATTGAGTTTGTATGCTTTATGTACTTTAATTTGTATAATTTAAGTGGATGCTGGATTTTTACAATTTGTGATTTTTGAATTTGTGTAAATTTTAGTATATGTTGAATTTTTACATATATGGATGCCATTGAATTTGTACAATTTGAAATGTATATTGAATTTAGACAATATGGGATGCATTTAAATTTAGACAATTTGAATTTTTATATTTTAGTGTATTTTGAATATTTAGAATTTGGAAAAATTTCAAGGCCTTGAAACTTTATTGTGTTTGGGCATTTATAAAATTTATACTCTTTGTACATTAATGCTTTTGAGGTATTTAAAAGAGTTATGTACATTTGAGCAATTTGAGTTTTTGTACATTTAAAGAATTTGAGTTTTTAAATTTTTCAAATTTTGTACATTTTTTGTGTAGTATATTCAAGTGTATGTTTCAGGACAAAAAGTTTTACCTGATTGCCCCCAGTAATGGTGTGTTCTGATAGTCTAGCTGCATGAAAGATTTCATTTTTATAGGTTTGCATGATCTCCACCACCTAAGATCTTATCTTTGAGCAAGATAGTCATCCCTTTGTTGTCACTTCAGAAATGGCATGCATAAATGACCTTATTTTTTGAGATATTCCTCTTACATGATTTCTCCCATGGTAGTTTGCACTTGTCTGATCAACTGTTGTCTATGGTTATGCTATGACCTGATTTGGCACATAGACTCCATTCTCATTTTTTTCTTGCAAGAAATGATTTAGGTGAATATGTGTAAGAAATCATATATGTGCAACATATGTGCTAAATTTATATGTGTACGCATAACCACGCATGTGAGCATGTGGCGAGTATTACAAGTGGAGTGTGCAAAGAACTATTTGCCAAAAAGTGTCAAAAATTTTAAGTAATTCGAGCTTATCAAATGCTTTGAGCTTAAATCTTATTCATCCTCGAAGAAGCTGAATAGGCCACATTCTCAACTAATTTAATCTCAATAAGAGAAATTAAGGGGTCACTCTCAATAACGGACCAGGGACATAGGCATGTCAATACCAAGGCCTATTAAACCCATATATAAGCATAATACATACCAAGTAATTTCCGTGTATGTGTGCTGAAGGCCAAAATAGAATTTTATCTTTTAAAAAGAAAATTATGGATGCAAATTTAGGGATGAGATTTAACTTGAATGCATAAATGCATTCATGGCTTCTCACTTAAAGCTCAAGAAACACCATATGCCTCTTCTTACGTACCAAACCTTACTAGAAGGTCATTTCTACTAGGTTAGACAAGATCAAACCCAGAATAAGGAGGTTTTACATCTTGTAACATTATACCTAGGTGAATAGCTAACAAAGAAGGGTCAGGTTGCTAGAAAAAAATTACCACTATGTTTTCTTCATTGGTGGGAGGACTATTCTCTACTCATTTTCTCACTATCAAGGCACTATTTGGCTCGAAATGATCTTTGATTAATCAAAGCATCCTTGGACTTGGTTCAGGTAATTCTCTGGAAGTTCTTTGAAGGGTAATAGCTTAAGATCTCCCTTTTCTTTTATTGTTGTCTTTATTGTGGCTTTAACTTTGAGGTTTTTTCTTATTTTTCCTCTTACTTTCTTTGTTTTTCTTTTTCTTCTTTTTCCTCTTCTTTATTCTTTATCTTTCATTCATTTTTCTTCTTTTTTTTTCCTTTTTCCTATTCTTTTCTTTTTTTCTATTCTTTTCTTTTTAGACTTATTTCATCAAAACTTGCACAAAGGATGTGTCAAATCGATATCCTCTATTTTTAAAATGTAAGGTTGGCCTTACCACAATGGTCATCTTCCTAAGGGGAAGCCAAAATCATTTTAGGTTATGAGGTCATTTCAATATATGTAATAATAAAATGAGCATGAATTTGGTGACTAACCTGCGAAGGCATCAATTGGGCACACAAGGTAGGTATCATGGAGTCACCATCCAATAAAATAATGAAAAAATAGGTCTAATCTTGTGAAGCCAAACCAAATATGGTTTGGGACTTCACTCTTATTCACATCCTGGTTAATGTATTATAAATGAGTTTTTAAAATTAAATAATTTATCTCTTTTCTCACATGAAGAACTATGCTACGAAAGAATAAAGGTGCACTCAAGCACTCATGAAAAGCTATAAAGCATAAAAATTAAAAGTCATAAATGCATGGCAGTGGAAAGCATTAAAAACATTAATTAAATAAATCAGAGAATTAATTTAGATGGAAATAGGGGTGAGCAAACATCTATTCAAATCGAAAAATCAAATTAAACTGACCATTTTTTTTAATTTGGTTCAATTTTTGATTCGATTTCGATTTTAAATTTTAGGAAAGTTTGATTTTTCGGTTCAATTCGATTTTTGAAGGAGAAAACCGTAGAAAAACTGAACCAATCGAAATTCTATATAATTATGCAGTTTTTTGTTTTTTTAATTGAATAATTATTTTTTACATGTAAATTTTCTTATTTTGAGTTGCAAATTATATGAGTAATCAATTATTAATTTCTATTCTTTTATGTGATAATTTGAAATTTTGACGATTGGATTGAAAATCGATTGAATGAAAAAAATTTATTTAACGATTTTTATTGTGTTATTTATTATATATTTTGGAATTTTATCTTTAATTTGGACTTTTATTTTGTACAATTTAGATATTTTTACTTTAGTATATTATGATTTGAAATTAATTATAATTTTTAGACATAACTTTTTATTTTTTAAAAAATTAGTTTTAATTTTTGATTTTTCGATTAACCGAACTGACCTAAAATTTTGTCTTGGTTATTTAAATAGTTTGGTTTGGTTGATCAAAATTTTAAAATTTTAATTTTCAGTAATTTTGATTCGATTCAGTTATTGAACCGAACGAACCGTTGCACACCCCTATATGGAAACTTTGGTTCTCACATGCATATTTTTTGAAAAATTAATTTGATGTGTAATTTAAAGGAAACCAGGATGATTAATCCCATTTTATTAAATAACAATCCAACTTAATTAATAGAAATTCTTTTGGTGTGATTTTTATGTTAAGCAATTAAAAAATTTATTATTATAGGCCTTTGAAAAAATAAAAAAGAAAATAAAAGAATAATAATACAGGCCTAAAATGATTACAAACAAAATAATAAACTACGGCTGATTTGCCATACCTTCTACCCCCGACCTGAAAATATATGTGCAGTAGTTGAAAATGAAAAGCAAGTAGTTATTGTTGGTGAACATGTAATAAGGACATAAATATTCAAAATAGCATGATAAATGTGATGATAAAATAATCATATAAATTAAAACGTAAAAATACAAATAATAGCAATAAACGATATATCATGTAGTATATAGTGTATATAATATAGTGTAGGGATGCAAGCAAAAATGCAAATAAGAATATAAGTATGTAAATATAGAAGCATAAAGCATAAATAATAATAATAATAATAATAATAATAATAATAATAATAATAATAATAATAATAATAATAATAATAATAATAATATGTGTAGGAAATATATAATTCACATAATAATAGTTGTATTAATGATAGCTTAATAAAGATTAGGATGAATAATAAAAGTAGCTAAATGTCAATTTAAAATAAATAAGCAAGTTAAAGCTAAGTAATATTAACAATAAATATTATTGAAACATATTGTTAAAATATAATAATAAAATAAATTAAGGTGGAAAGATAAATTATGCAGTGCACAAATTAAGCAAGACAGAAACAAAAGTGAGACGGATAACCCATGCATGCAAAAGGAACAGTGGCCAAGAAGAGAGGTGTTATGCATGGCCATGCAAACCATACAGGAATTGAAGTGAAACGCAGCACACAGTGATAAGCAATGGGTGACACAGACTGGAAGTGATAGGCAGTACTGGCAAAACAGACAGGAAACAGTGGCTGGCCATGGTTTGCTGTGGCTAACGACCGTCAATCGACCCCTTGCTCGTCGGTGCTGCCTGGCACTATTGTTCTTCTTCCCTGGTGAATTCAACTCTTCACATAAATCCAACTTTGGGCCATAAATTCATAAATAAAGCATGGGACCTTGCAAAAACTCCACTTGATGCATGAAAATGTGGTTTGGAAGAAAAATCAGTGAAAACCCCCAAGAAAAACATAAGAAGCCGAGGAGCACAATAGACAAAAATGGAGATTGCGAACAGTGTTTTTTTGCATTTGTGTGTAAATCCCCTATCTTTTGCCTTAGTTAAGTGAACTCCCATGCATTAGCAGCTAAAATAACTACAGAGATTGAAGGAAAAAAGGTTAGTTTGCAAGTTATAAACAAGAGATTAAAAAAATATAATAAGAAAAATAAGAAAAAAAAAAGAGGAAACAAAACATTAACATTGTAAATCTAATTTAACAGTAATTTGAAGGACTTTAGGGGCTAGTGAATATTGCCCTTAAATTTTATTTTCCTTCCAAAATCAAGAGGATAAAACCCCTTAAAGTTAGCTCTCTTTGCCACTTATCTGTTTTTTTTTTTTCTTTTTATCCACTCATTATAAATATATTCTTATTCTTAATTTATTTTTGGTTTATTTTCTTTTTCTTTATAATTATCTTATAATGTTATTGTTTTACATATATCATATTAGTTAATTAATATTCTTTAATCTTTCTTTTTTTATATACAAATTTTTTACTATTATTTTAAATTAATTTGAACTAATTAATTTTATTGTTCCTTTCCGCATATATTATATTTTATCATTTTTTATTATATATTTATCCCTTATTCTAATTTATTTTACTACTCAATTCTATTAATTATTATCTTTTTATTTTTTAATAATGATAATTTTTACTTAATATACATATTTTTTTTGAATTTTAGAGAGAAGTCCCAAGAAAAGATACATTTTAAAGAAATTGAAAATTCTAGAGGAGAGCAACGAAAAATCATTTTTGAAATCAATTTCCCTTTTAAAATGTAAAACCCGAAGAGAGAGTCTCGTGCTTCTGTTCTCTAGCTATTCTGGAGAAACATAATCTTCAACAGGTAACCTTGATTAAAAGCCATTTCAGGATCCAGTATCTACAGAAGGAACCTAGGATATCTAAGCCCCACTGGTCAAATGACTATGATATCCTAATCAGATTTTGCTCCGTAACTGGTTGCCTTATAATTCTCCTATGGATCTAGCATTGCTGGCTTTTTTTGACCCTGTTTTGAGCATCTTTAAAGATGTTTGGCCAAAAGTAACGATCTTCAGGACTTTCCTTGCAATTGCTCTACTATCTTCATGGGCTCTGTATATTCCTTCATAGATTTCTCATATGATGTAGTCTCTTTCTTCCCACAAGATGCATTTGAGCCACAAATGGATAAATGCCTTTTTATAAAGTTCATTGCCAATTATGGAATAATTAAACACTTTTCTTGTGATCTTCCTAGCTTCTGCATCATTTTCTAGTAATTCACCCTATCGAAGGTTATGCATCAGGTCAGTAAAATCTATTGAGGGATGCATAGTGATGGATTTAAATAATTGGATAGTCATTGTACTTTATGCTAAAGTGTTTGTGTCTACATTAGGGTGCAAGTTCCTTATCTAAGAGGCTAAGCTCTGAAATCTATCAATGTAGCTTTTCAGTGTTTCATCTAGTCCCTACACTAGGTTACACATATATTTAATAGTTATAGGAGTCCAAATTTATATGATAAATTTTATGGTGAATAGATTGTAGAGCTGCCTAAAGCAATGAATTGATTCCAAAAGGAGATCATACAACCAACTTAAAGCGTCACCTACTAATGTTGTGGGAAATGCTCGATAATAAATTAGATCATCATAGGAATACATTTGCACTTGCTTTAAATATTTAGAAATATGTCACTTTGGATCAAATTTACCAACATACCTAGCCATTTTGATCTCCTTGAATTTTCTCAAAAGTTTAACCTCTCAAATCTCCTTATTGAAAGGCAAAACATTTTTGCCATTGAATATTGGCTTCCTTAGGTGTTCCAAATCTAATTTTTTGATCTATTGTAGGAACCACTTCTCATTGCAATCGATTATTAGATCATCATTATCCTCTCTAGTTTTCTTTGATAATATTTTATTTGGAGCATAAATGTACCCTAAATCATCTCCTAAGCTAATAAAAGGTGAGGAGAATCTTTTCGAGGTATAAAGAAAATCATTTTTGGGGGAATAACTCTTATCTATAGATAATAGTTTCTCATTTCCCTTATTTTTTTGTCATTTTCATATGCTTTAGATCATGTGCCAGAGCTGAGTTCTTTAATAGGCTCCCTGATTCGCAGTAACATGCTCCTACCTTGCATCCTCCTTCTGCTTTCACCCTCAAATTTCCTGGTGGAGGTTTTAGGCCATTTTCCCTTCTAGATAGACTTGATTATGCTTCTGCTAAAATCTCTAGCAATTGTTTTCAAATCCCTTATAGCAATAGGAGTATAGTCATGTTAAGCCATATAGACATCGGGTTCTAAGGTAGCCCAGATCAAAGTTACCCAATGATGAGGAAATTTTCATATTTTAAATGAAAAGTACAGATTTTGAGTTTCGTCTGTGATTTTCATGAGTTTTCCAAAAGTTTTATGAGTTTTAAATTTTCGTTTCTAAGGTATAAGAAAAGACTTTGAAAAATCTTGGTTTTTAGCCTTTTCTAGTGATAGACGGCTATCTATTGATATCTTCTACCTGGACATCTCCAGGTAGGTGATCTTATTTTGGCTATTTATGAAAATCTTTGTAGACACCCATGTGTCACCTACGGACACCCGTTTGTGGGGGTTTCTCCAAATTTCCCACATTTTGAGACTTAGTCAAAATTGATTTTAAAAGAAAGGATTTTTGCCAAATTTAAAGGATTATTTTAAGGAGGCAGAATTGGAAAAACAAAACTAAATTTTTTGAGGGATTTTTAAACAAAAAAAAATGCTAGATATAAAAAAAGGAAGAATGGGAGGAAAATCGAACATTAAGGAAGGGGGATATGTTTCTTGAGACAGAGGATTCCAATTTTTTATTCTTAAGAATAGGAGTATTCACACATCTATTTCTCTCACACATAATTACATTTTTCTTTTTTCTTAAATGTGAAAAGCATTTGAAATTAGAGCGTGGATTGTAGCTTTCAAAAGTTACAAAATAGAAACTACCAAGGGTAGTATTCTGGGTTGCTCTCATTTTCTTTCTCTCTCTAGATTTATATTATGAATATGTAATTTGATTTTTAATGTTTATGCTATGATTACCATGATTTTTTGTTGTTAAATCTATTCTTAAATGTCTCCATATTATTCATGATGCCATGAATAATTTGGGCATGATTTAATATAAGTAGCATGACTTAGGTTTCTTTATTCTCCATTAATGTATGACCTATTTCTTATTTAAATTCTGCTTTCATTATCTATATAATTGTTTGTTGTGTTTTAAATTTTTTTTGAATTCTAGCATTAGATCTATATGTTTTAGATGTAGAAAAATGCATGTTTACAGTAAGATTAATTATGCCTTACTTTTGCCTTGTTTTTACACTTCTTGTTTTGTTTATCATGTGAAAAAAGGGGAAAAAGGCTTCATCAACTGTCATATATCATAGCAATAGATGGGATGTAGCAAAGCCTTCTTTTTATCCTATCGTCTTTGTTCCTTTGGCCATCTGTCTTGCATTCTTGGCCCTTTGTGGCCTTATTTCTAGCCATTTGTATGTTATTTTGCATGTTTTCTTATTTTAATTTCTTTTGAATATTTAGTTACATTTTAGATGTCATTTAGATCTCATTTCATGTATTTTGACATTTTATTTCTTTAATTTCTTTTAGTCCAAAATGTATATTTCAATATTTGTTATTTTGTTATTCATTTTTCTTTATTACATACTAACTCTTTACTTTTTTGAGTTTATAAGGATTTAATGTTTATTTGCATTGGACTTTGGGAATTCCTTTTATGGTGGACAACCTTAAAGCTAGGGCCCTGAAGGACTCAATTTTCTAATTTTTATTTATTTCTTTCATTTTTTTATTTGGATATATTTATTTTTAAGGATGTAATAATTTAGTCATAAAATGGTTTTTGCAAGAAAAAGATAAATAACCACTTAAAATCATTTTATGCTAAATAATATGGGCTTTTCCAATAAAGTGGGCTAATACCCAAAGTTTCAACTCAAAATTAAATAACAAATAAAAAGAGCCTTTTTATATATTTGCATGAAGGAACCGATGTTTTTAATCTAATTAACTCCCCATTTTACGTACGACAATTCACTTATTCTTTTTTCCATTGGATAATTTTCCTTTGTAATAGCTTAAGTAAATTTCTTTATTTCTATTATTTATTCATCACTTTTCTACATGCTTGAGTGTTTATTTATTGGCCAAAGGTGCATTTTTCCCCTAATATTTTTCAAAAAGTGCAACTGTACCCTTAATGTTTCAAAAAGGAGATTTTTGCCCTTTATGTCTTGAAAATGGGAGATTTTCATTACTACTATCAAACACAGTTAACTTCAATCAAACTTCAGTTAGTTGACTACTAAGTTGTAAAAAATTGACATATGTTAGAAGCTCATTAGACATGTCATCTCCCATATGGCAATGTATGAGAAACATGTAAAGTTAAAAAAAATTAACTTTTTACTTCATCCTCTCCATCTGTACCTATCTCTCTTTTATCTCGGTCTCTAGCTTTCTTTCCATCATCTCCATCGATTCTAGCTTTCTCTTCTTCCTCTCCCTTAATTCTGAATCTGATATCAATATATCCCATATCTCTCCTCATGTTTTTAACTCTATTGCACCAATAAAGATCGATCACTCAAAGTTTGATCTCTGACTGACTTCCAGTTTGATAAAAATATAAAACCCTAATAATCCCTAATAGCCCTAAAATAGAAAACATTTATGTTGACATCACCTTCAACCTCTCTCAATTCTTTAATCCATTCAAGACTATGGGAAAGTAAAGATTTAAGGAATGAAGGGATGGATGTTAGGTGTTTGCGTGGAAATAGAGCTATCATACTTAAGTCATAGAGTATAAGCAACCCAAAGAAAATATGCTATAAATGTCCCCATATTGGAGTAATAATTTTTTCCTTCTTTCATATTCTTTATATCCGTGGTGAGATGAAGCTGATTTCTTTCTATTTGCTTTGTACTGTTAATGTTGATGCGCAGGGAATGCAACTTTTTTTCTTGGTTCGATTCTTTAGCAGCAATAAAGGAAAGGTCGTGAATGTTGTTGTATGAATTGCATATAGAGAATTTAAAACTACAACAAAAGATAATGAGATTGAATAAAAGGATAGAAGACCAATTAGCCACCATACAACAATTGGCTATGAATTGTGAAGAGAAAGATTATTTTTTTAGGATAGAGAGGAAGCATGATATGAAGCTAGCAATGGATGCAAGGAAAACTAATGAAGGGTTGTGTTATTTTTAGGTGATGAAGGTTTTGTGTTTAGTGTTGGTTTCTTGGTTTTGTTGGCAATTAGCAAGGTTAATGTAGAGTCTAGTACGATGATTTATAGTATAGAATTTGGTCCATTTTGTAGATAACAGGATGACATATGTTATCGCTATTTTATATTGCAGAATTTGATCCAATCTTGTAACCTTTTGTAAACATTCAATATGAAGTTAAGTGCACTTGTAGTCCTACGATATATGATGCTTATTAGCATGAAGTGGATGAATTCATATTGAAGTTTAACTAGATGATTATATAACCATATATGACATGGAAAAAATGTTCTAGAATAACAATAACCACCAAATCAAGTCATAGTTGGCATAAAAAAACATAAAGCATAAAAAGGTGTTCTTTGGCATTTAAATCCTGCATCACTATTATATTAACAAAATATCAAAATGTGTTATCTATTCTTGGCAGCATATGATAGACTCCCAAATTACAAAATATAGTTCTTGGAAGTATAATATATATTATAACCATCAATGCCCCATATAACCATGAACTAAAATATCATGAAAAAATAGCCTATAAATAATTTTTATTCTTCTTTAATTGCCTCCTAATGTTATGCTTTTCCAAATTAGTGAGCAATAGTCTTTTTTTCTCTTGGGGGCTGAAAAGGCAGTCTTGATGGCATTCTTTAAAATTTATTATCTTAGAACCTATAGGGACATGATTAGTCTTCCTTAAACTTGTTCTTACATCTTTTTCACTTGGAATTGGGAACTTTTTCTACGGATTAGCTTTATGGTTAGGCATTATAGGTGTTGGATCCTCATTTTCACTACTTTGATTATCATCTCCATAAGAACCAATAATGCAGCTTGATACATGTTTAGGCTACATTATAGAGATAAATTTGATGAAATAAATTACAATTGCATGAAATAAATTGCAAACATACTCACATTGTAAACTATTCTGTCATTGTCATCATAGAATATTCCTTATCGCCTTTTTTCTCTTAACTAATTAGAATTTTGACTGAATTGCCTCATTTTGTATCTTAAGATGGCATTAGGTATTCTAGAACCAAGTCCTTCATCTTTCATATTTTTGCCCTCATTTGCCTGCACATTATTGCTTTGATCTTGTTGAATTGTTATCTCTTCTACATATGTTATTATTAACATCAGCAGGGTTGTTACCCTCTTCATATGAAGGTTCATCTTGAAAGTTAGGTTGGCTAAGATCCTAAAATATTAATGATCAGTATCTAGCAAGAGTGCTAGATCGCCTAGTCAAATAAAAAAATATAGCTTAAAATCCCAAATATCAAACACAAGGGAAATGTGATGTTCTGAATATTTTAAATTTTAGAGTGATCAATGTGTGCAAAGAATTCCCAATTTATATTGATGAAGAGTTAATTAAACTAAAGATAAAATATTAAATAACTTAAATTAATAAAACCAACATAAACTTAAGCAATCAAACAAGAAATTTAAACACAACTAGTAAATAAAAGATGATAAATTCAATGATAAAATAGACTTCCGCTAAAGAACTTTTCACCTTAATTTCTAATGCATATAACTTAACTAAACATAACACAAGTGATTATGAAAAACTGATAATAAATTTAGATAACTTATTCAAAATATCTTTCTAAGCATCAAACCCTCTTATTAGGAACAATTCAATACTTAGCATAAAAATCCAGTTTATGAACTCTTAAATATCCATCAGACAGTTTCTTAAGAGATCTTACTTCAATCTATTCTCAATTTATCTTTTCTTAGCTTTAAATCTCTGAAAATTAACATATAATTATCTCATATTCTAGAAAATAACCTTACATCAAATGAGGTGAATTAAACTATGAACATGCATATCTTAGGTCAATATTGCATTTGATCATCAATCATTATCTCAACACATCAATAATCAAATCAAACATAACTTAAGATAAGGAATTGTTTAGAAATTAAGAAATAATCAACTTGATTCAATTGAATATCAAACTAACTCATTACATATAGAAATATGAGGGTTCAAATTCCCTTAGCAAAAGCAAAAGAAACTACTCACTCATTGTCTTCAAGCATAAAAAAATAAAAATCACGATATAAACACATTAAATTTAGAATGCCCCTCATGAAGTCTTCTTAACTTAAATTGTAGCTTTCAAAATATTATGTCTATGTCTCTTAAAAACTAGGTTAAAATTCAAGAAAAACTAACCTAAAAACTT
Source organism: Excoecaria agallocha (assembly GCA_037975025.1). NCBI lineage: Eukaryota > Viridiplantae > Streptophyta > Magnoliopsida > Malpighiales > Euphorbiaceae > Excoecaria > Excoecaria agallocha. Next base: position 18,522,830 of record CM075814.1, on the reverse strand, counting down.
TCAGAAAAATACGTAATTTTCTCCCTAGCATAACATGGTGCTTAAGTCTGCATTTATAGCTTGTAAAAAGGAAGTTTTGAGCCTTCAAACTTCCCATTTTAGAAAAATAAGAGAATTTCATCATGTTTTAAATTCTTTAGCTTGGTAGAGTAGCACACTCACTCCACCGAGTAGCCTTTTGTTTTGTTTCCTCTTTAGGTGACTCAGCAGAGTGAATTTCACTCTACCAAGTAGCCTTTCCTACTATTCCTTTCCTTCAAGCCTCACTCAATCGGGTAAAGAACCACTCCATTGAGTAACTAGCCTATGGAATAAAACCAACAATTCTTGACTCTTTAAAATCCTTCAAATGTTGATTTTACACTTTTTCCCTTGTAATTTCTCTTTTTCTTCAATTACATAACTAAAAGCACTGAATTACACATCTAAGATCATAAAAATTGATTTATAAAATTAAATACTAAATTAACTAAATTAACACAATATACATTAATAATATAGTATAATCCATGCTTATCAAATACCCCACACTTAGCTTTTGCTTGCCCTCTAGCAAATCTGAACATTCCAACTTCTCAAAATAATCAAACTCTAACTTAGAATCATGCAATTCAAAACCAAGGTTAGCAATTAACAAGAGCACTTAAAAAAATTAATTAGAATAAACTCAAACAAAGAGATAAAAATTAGTTTCCATGTGTATGCAAGACCAAAATAATTTAAATATTTTTTAAAAATATAAACACCAATGCATCTCATAATTAATCTCTAGAATTAATGTACGCAAAGTGTACAAGTGGTTTTTCGCTTAAAACTCTAGAAACACTATAGGCCTCTCTTTTAGCACCAAAACCTAATGGTCATCTCCTCTAAATAACTCAAAAATAAACAAAGAATCACTAGGTCTTAATTTGATTGTAATGGGGTTAAGGTATTGATTATTAAAGAATGAACCATAGATAAACAAAAATCCACTCGATGCTTTGAATAGACCAAATTTTTTAAAATTTCAACTACTAAGTACAAACCCCTTTACCATGTTTTCTCCCAAATCCTTAAATATTAAGTACATCTAAGAAAAGACAATTTTGAAATCCTTCTTACTTTACTCGATTTTATAAATTTTTTAGAAGTCAACAATTTCTTTTCCTTGTAAATGCCCCACACTGAAGATTTTGCTATATATGCTATCTTTATTTAAAAATTTCTCACTTTTTCTTTTCTTTTTCTTTTCTGCTAGCTTCATTGCTAGCAATTTATGATATCATGGGTAAAAACAAAGACATATTTTACTAATTCATTGACTTCATCCAAAAACCTTGCCAAAAATATCCCAACTTCTTTAATTACACCTATTTGAAAGGCCCAACAATGCAAATCCATCTAAATCTAGAGTGGCCAATTCTAAAACGTAAGATAAAAGATTTTTAGGCTATATAGTTAATAGATAATTGTAACAAGACCAATAAATATGGTGTCCTTTAAACATGCCTCATTAAGCTCAAATTGGCTAACAAGGGTCATTTAAATCACAAAGGTATGAAAATAGTCTTAAGATGGCTTAAAATAACACTCTTGCCTAGATCACTTTCTAGCTTATTTGAGTTATTTCTATGCTTTGAAGGGTGATGAGAAAGGTTCTAGTGTCCAAAAATTTTTTGCTCAACTATTTCAATGCATTGATTTTTCTTCTGTTTAAAAAATGGTCTTTGTGCCCAATAGGTGGAAACTAATAGTTATATGCCAAGTTAAGTGTTAAACTAGCACAAAATTTCATTAAACAACCTACTTGCCTTAATGCTAAACAAAAACTTTGACTAATGCATATTCTAAGTTCAAGTTTAATATGTTTAACTTTTGAGAAAAAAAACTAGGGCAAACTAAGTTTTGTGTAAGCAAAATGACAAATTTGAACTAATTATTTTACTAGTGTAACTAAAATAGGAAAATAAACTACTAATAAAAAAATAAAAGCATACTATTACTTAAAGTAAAAAATAAAATTTATCCTAGAGTTAACCTTATAGACAAAGTAAAGTAGTAAAAACATCAAAAGAAAATGAAAATAAAAATAGAAACATAAAAATAACAACATAAACATATGTGTTTTTACAAATAAAAGGGAAAAATTAGATTCTACTTCTTGAATCTAAGCAAAAATAAGTTTAGAAAAGCTTTACCCCCCCCCTTTTTAAATTTTTCTATCCATAGCAAATTAGAATTGACCTTAGTCATATAGTGGTAGTGGTGCTAGTGGAAAGCGCACCCAAAATTTGGTGGTGAACTGCTCAAAATTCCTCTTTAGGTCAGCTATGCTATCTTGTATAGTATCCAACTGACTATTGACTTGGTTCATTAAGGCAATCGTTTGAGGTAAAAGTTCCTAGGGTGCATGTTACTATGGTACATGTGCAGTTGTAATATGTTTAGGTGTAGCAGGCTCTGGCTCTTCTTCTCTATTTCGACCAATGGTAACTAGCCTCAAATATTCATCTCTGTTGGACCAATACCGATGTGGCTCCTTCACCAACACCTTTATCTTTCTCAATATATCAAAGTCTATGTATGCTACCTCCCTAAAAGAATCCCCCATGTCTATATATCCTACTGTTTTGGCCATTATAGTTGTAATCCATCCTAGAGATGTCTCTTTTATGGTACTCTTCATTTTATGTAACTTTTCTAGTTTTTGGCTTAACAGGACTACATCATTAATTTGAATTCCCTCAACCATGCATCTTAGAAGCATGCATTCCTCAGTATTAATTGTTCTTGGACTGCCAAAGTAGCTAAAGAAAATGAGGGATAAAAAGCAGTAAAGAACTTGAAATGCATGATTGCCTAAAGCTCAGGACTTTAACTTGCTTGATCGATAGGGCACTGGATTTATAGGATCTCTAATGAATCCCCAATTCTCCTATGGGTTGGCATTGGGTAATTCACCTATACCATTCCACAAAAAATCCCAATTTCTTTGAAAACTTCGAAAAAAAGCATATGATGAGTCTTCCTTCCAAACTTAAAACTGATTGTACCTGAGTCCTGCTCATTTTTAAAGGAAAGATGGAATGATGTGAAGAATTATCTTGCCAAGTGCGAGTACACTTTCATTTTCTTTTTGATGAATTTCTCCCAACCAATATTTCTAATCAAAGGAAATATCTCACCTCATAAATTGCCATCCTTTCGGTCAATAAAGAATTTCCACAAATACGTCAGCCTGACAAAATTGATCTTGCTAAAGTACTCATATAATTTGGTTTATCCTCATTTATGTATGCCAAATTGTGTGTTTGGATGAACTTGATGCTTCACCCTTTTATGTTCTCTTAGGTGCCACTACACAAATCCACAATAACAACGTAAGTGCCAACAACATGTAAAGTTCAATACGCACTTTTAAGAGAAACACGTAATATATATAGCACCTAATTATTGCAATGCATGAAATTAAGTATAAAACAAGCTTAAATCAAGTGTGAAAATAAAATTTCAACATATGAGAATGATTTATAATGGTTAAGAATAAGAAAATTCAAGCACAAAGTATGAACTTAGTCTTTGAGGAATTTTGTCGAACATGTTGTGTGCACAACTTAACTAAGCCATATTACATGCAATCTTAATCATTTAAAACACAAATGTAAAATTTCATTATCTAATTCCAAGACTAAATGCACAAATAATCAAAGAGAAAATAAATATGAAACAAATAAAAGTGAAACAACGTGATGCAAAATGTACATATTCAATAACAAAACCCCAAGTAAAGTGTCACTATAATGTCAAATTGAAAGAATTAATGAAGATATAGATGGCTTACTTGAGTAATTTGATGATGCAAAGATAAGCAAACAAGAAAAACTTAATTGGCTTAGTGGAGTGATTTGGCGGATTGGGAGAGAGAGCAATTTTTTGGTAAAAAGAAAGATGCGTGGTAGAGTGATGTACGAGATTGGGCTTTTATAAGGAAGGGGACTCAGTGGAGTAAGAAATCCACTTTACTGAGTGGCAAGGTGTTGTACTAAGAGAGGGAAAAATCAAAAGTTTTAAGGACTGGGCATATTTGTGTGACTCGATGGAGTGAAAATTCACTCTACCAAGTGGAGGGGTACTAGAATAAAAGTGTACAAACTAAAAAAATTGTAAAGGGACTACATACATTGAAGGACTCGATGGAGTAAAAATCCACTTTACCAAGTTGTGTGTCATTCAGTGGAGTGAAAATCCACTCTACCAAGTCCATGGTCTCAATTCCAAAGGTCATAAAGCCAAAATTGTTCTGTCATGCACAATAAGCCCTTTTAACTCAAATTTAACTTGATTTTCAACACTCCTATGATAAATTAATCCCTCTTAAATATGTAAAATCTCCCCCAAAAAACACAACCATTTGTACAAATTGACTCCAAAATTTTTCTCTTATGTGCACAAACAAGTTCAAATCTAATTGACATTGAATATGCAGAAAACACTGCTGATATAACACAATTGCATCTATCTCTCAACTATAAGTATGCAAATTTCCTCCTTTTGTTTCATAAAACACTTAAACATTTAACAAAGACAAACTAACTCACTTAAACAAATAAAACATCACAGAACAACATTAACATTACAAATTA